>JAPMOB010240564.1:0-34134 GCA_029875015.1 Lepomis gibbosus | reverse complement strand
CCCACAAAATCATTTAGGTGTTACAGAGGCATAATGTTCGTCATTTGTTACCAGTAAATACAAACATGATCCATAGTTTCACATTTCTTAGGTTATCTCATGAAAAAAGGGCAATTTCTTAATTTTTCACATCTGCCGTGTGCCCTCACACCCCTCGTCTCTAACTCCTTTTCTTTTAGAGAGGGAGATGGATGACCACTAGTGGAGGGGTTCAGGCAGCATGACCCATAGACCTATCCATTGCCAAGGGCGAGGAAATAGCCCAGATTAAAGAGCTTGTAAATAATGGCCCATAAACATCTGCCTGTTAGCCTGGCTAATCCATCTCAGTCTCCCATCTGGTCCTCTCTTTCTCTTGCGCTACCCTGCTTTTGATTTCCTCATTGCGAACGGTCCACAGGGCAAATGCATCATCAAACCAAAGTCAGTCATATTCCAACACAAACAAACACTGAGATTGACCCTCAGGTCGTGTACAGTTCAAATCCCCACCAGCCACTCCACCAATGACTCAACCCAAAGACAACAATGGTGAGCATTAGCTTTGTTTTCTTTCCTTGGGTTTCCCTCCATTTATTAGAGCCTCAGTACAGTATATTGCTTTGTTACATTAGCATAAGGCAAATGTGACTGCATGTATGTATTTATGTACAACTAAAGCCATGAATTCCCCGAATTATTACTGATTACTGATTGCAGCTGTTTTACAGTCCACCCTCCACTTTGCCAGAATCAAACCTTCGCTAGCACGCTTGTTAGCATTGTCTCATTAGAACCCCGCCCTAATTAGTGATTAGGGGTTGTTAATGTCAGACTCCCAACATCTGCTCCAAGAGCTGGCCACTTGCACTCTCTCAGATCTCCTGCCACAGTAATGTAGTGTGGCTAGAGCTGTGTGAATAGACCCCTGGCACCACTATTAACCACCTTAGTCGTAGCCTGACTGCAGGTGGTAAATTAGACCAAACAAAAGGCTGATTGCAGGCAGACTGAGCTCTCGCCAACAAATCATGCATGGTATGACACAGTAAATGCTTCGCCTTTTATGTTACATCCAAGGTTCAAACAGTTTAGCTGCTGCTAAGTAGCAATTACATAAGCATTTCAAAACTTGGACAGTGTTCCCTTTTAGTATTTAAAATACTGCACTAGTAAAAACTAGTTTGTTTAATTACAAAACACAACATTGATATATCACCTTCACAGATGATGGGGAATTTGTTACCAAATGGTTGCAGATACGCTTATAAATTTACCAGACCGTTCTCATGTCAGGGCGTCGAATACCAATGACCCCCCCCTGGATGGATGGTCCCCTTCAGCGTCCGTGTGAGACGCCCTCATACAGACCGGAACTGCTAGCCAGCTAGCTACGTTCGTGTTAAAGGTTAAAGGCGTGGAAAGTCTTCTTAAGCCCCCTACCCTTACTATAACCATCAGAAATGTTTGTGCTTAAACTTAAGTCAGCAACTTTATGCATTTCGACCGGCTAACCCTACAGCGTAGGTAATGACACACTGAGATGAGAATGCGTTGAATTTACACATCCAGCAGTTACGGAACAAAATTATCATTGCTTTGGAGTCATGTTTCTGGACCCCCAGCGTATATAAGTCCAGTATACACTTTTTAGGTGTTGTTTGATTACAAACACAGCAAAAAATTTCTTGCTCTCAAGCTGCCCCTTGTGTTTAACAGCTGGTTTCCTATTGTGTCCCTGTCTGACATTTGGTGCTGAGCAGGTATGAACAGGTGCTTTGAGCTAAATGCTACAATGATGATGCTAACATGCAAACAGATATAATGTATTCTGAACTGCCAGCTCTCACGCATTGAGTGTGAGACTCACATAACTGACTTTTCACACGCCCTCACGCCATACATCAGTTTTCTCACGCATTGGGAAAAACTAATGTAACGTTAGCCTATAACTGATAACTGGTGACTCGACTCAGTGTGAATACTCCACCCAGCTGATACGACACTGTGGGCCGCTGTAACAGGAATCAAGCGAACCCATCACGCGCAGTGAGTGGCAGAGAGTTTGTGATCAGGTAATATAGCTGGTAGAGTTTTGCAAGAGAGCTGCACAGAGCTGCTGAAGTTAACATGTGAGGATTTGTGGTGAAGTGTTTTCACTTAGTTTAGTTTTGCACAGGTCTCATCTATACAGTCCCAAACAGGTTCTGTGTCTGTCTGTCTGGGATTATATCATATCAGCAGAACAAGTACTGAACAGGGAGGGGAGATTTTGAAAAATATTCTGAATTGTGATTTAATAATGACGTTATTCTCATAAAAAGCTTTCTGGAGATGTCAGATTACACAATTATGTGGAATGAATATGCAAAAAGTTTTGAACATTCAGTGCAGGAGTTTCTAACTGAATTAAAATGAATTAATTCATCCTTGAGGTGAAAGGGTGCCACATTTAAAGTGGAATTTCCCCAAAAAAAGACACAAAGAGGAGGGAAAACTAAATCATGAAAGAAATAGGCCAACAGAATGCTTGAAAGCCATTCACCTACTGAATTATATTCTGGTATGTTTTATATTTTAAATGGTCACCTGCGGCCTGAGTATTGTGTTTCCGTTCACATAGCCTAGATAAAAACATTTCCATTATAAAGTGATGCAGAAAAGGCAGGAATTGGTGCAGATAATTTCACCAGAATGCAGGATTTAAGTGTTTAATGCTAAAAATGTGTGTGTGTGAACTAGCCTACAATAGGCATATTCCATACATTCTTTAGAAATAAAATAAATACAGTCTCTGGTTTTGACACATATATTCTGCTGCGAAGACTACACAATACATGGTTTTGTCAACATTAAGGCTATTATGTCATAATGTTGGCAAGTATCCTGATCACACTGATCTGACCATGATCATAGACTTGGCTTTTCATCTACGCATACATGTGGCTGTGGCACGCACATTAAAGAGTGATGACCCCGACGCCTGCAGTGGGATATGACACCATAGGCCTAAAATGAACCCTCCAATACCGAATCTCACTCCAAACTAAATTGAAAAGTTCGCAGCCCTGATGTATTTTATAAAAAAAAACATTTTTAATCTGATGATGGAGCTACAGGAAAATTTATGTTACATACAATTCATCCTGAGGGGACCATGAGTAAATGTACAAAATTTCATGTCAATCGATCCAATAGATGTTGAGATATTTTGGTCTCAGACAAAGTGGTGGGCTGACTGACCAACCTTTTTACTAGCTAGTGTGGAAAAAGATGTTTCTTTGAACGTAGATGTTTTTATGATATCTGGATCTCTGACCATCCTTATCTTTTAAAAACACAAAGCTATAGAGTAATTGGAAGCATATGTGATGAAATTTACATACAGGGGCACATAAAATCTATCTATCTATGCTGTTTTCATGTGTATGCTCATAGCATATTCAGTTATGTGCTTACCTTGGCAAAGCAGCTCCTTGGTGTCAGAAGGAGTGGTATGAAAGTAATTGCTATGTGCAACGTATGCAAAATTGAGCATAAGTGAAATGCAAACTTGGAGAATCACCAAATAATATATTGATCCCATGGATCCCTTAATTGTCAAAGTAGCAATGTTGTCCTTTTCGTAACAGTGCGACAGTCACCACTAACATGTGACTATGTGTTACATGGCATGTAGACCAAGGATCAACTTTTTATTTAATCTTTGGAAAATCAGATATCTCACAGGGTGAATCAAGACCTAGGACACTTTGAGCAGCATTCAGATCAAAACTGGCCCCACATTAAAACACAAAAGCTAAAGTTAGGCTCCTTGCATATAATCCCTTATTTTAAGTGGCTTATTACCAAAAACAAAAACAAAACAAAAAATTATTTATATTTTTTATTATATTTTATGTATTTTAGATTTTATTTAAACCTAAATTAAGTGGCAAGCTTCTGCCAAAAAATAGTCAAACCTGAAACATCTATAGCTATAGTGGCTCTGACCAGCATTTAAAGATATTGCATGTTGAGTAAATAACCCTTGTATAATCCTCAATAGGTATAAAAATCAGAGCTGAGAAATGTTATTGCTAAAACACGTTTTGTAAAACATCTAAATCAGGATCTGACTGAAATGAATTTTGTTCCAAACAAAGTTCCACAAAGACTCCTTTGCAAAGTAGTGTACTCAGAGATGGTAGACACTCATCATTCTGGTCTAGTGTGACACTCAATGTCACAATAGACAGTACACACTAGCCTCACCAAGACGTACAAGTTTGAATGAGAGGCAGATAAGCAGATTTTCCTAGCAGGTGAGCTGCAACTAAAGCTTCATGATCTCACATCACTGAGAGGGACACTGGCCTTCACTTCTTAAATGAGCCCTCTAACCTCACACTGTCAAAATGAGTGATATACCATCTTAGCGCTGGATCTCACTCAAGGTAAGGTATCCAATGATGGCACCTTCTGTGTCTTGCTTTTATGCATCTCAAAATTGCAGCATATTCTTCTCTAGATTATTTAACTTTTCATAAGTCATCTAATTTTTCATTCTGAAACCTTTTCCCTCAAAATCACCATTTCCATGCTTACCCTTTTAAGTCATGCTTAGCTTAAATTTATGAGCTGCCATTTTTGACCTAGAAAGTGACCCCACACCTTAAACACATTTCAACTGAGCCAACACATTTATTTGGCAGATAAATCATTGCTTACCAAATGCTGGTGAAGTGCAAGGTCAACGTCGTGGAAGGGCATTAAAAATGGAATCACAGAGATAGTGGGTCGAGCTGAATGCCATCATCAACGTCCTATGAGTTGGTGCTTACACACAATTTAAATAGAAATTTAAGACATTCAATGTTTGCATGCATTTACCTAAATGAGGTGGTCATGGAGCAGGTCACCGGCAGTATCCTCTTGTATGATTGAGCTTTATACAACAAAGAACTACTGTATCTATCATAATTTATCTACAGTATGTGTTGGAAAAAATCTTGACTCAACAGATGTTGGTCAGTTGAATAATCCTCTCATGTTTCCAGCCAAGTTCAAACAGTTCTCTTTTTCCATACCTCTAGCACGCAGTAATTAAAGTAACGGTCACAATCTAGCAGCTTAAAACTGACATGTTTATCAACCTAGCACTCTTGGGCCTGTTCACACTACACCTAAATGTGTCTTTAACTCCCAGCGTTAACAACAGTAATGAAACGTGCAAAATAGATACTAAATGAGCTAAGCTGCACATGAATGAGAGATGACAATTAATGTTTTATGCACAGTAATAATTGAGAAAATCATTTTATTCTTTTTGAATTCAATGGTTGTCAGATCTCAGTTCAACTTGATCAAACACTTGTTATTTAAGTTATCTAAGTCATTTTTAACCATACCGACTAATCATGTCCAGGGTTATCTCAAAGCCCACTGAGCACCAAACATTCAGGCTACAACATTTTTGTCAAATTGCCAAATTGTTTTTTTAATTATTGCTTTTATTATTGCTGGGCGGCTGTGGCTCAGGGTAGAGCGGGTTGGCCGTCAATCAGAAGGTTGGTGGCTCAATCCCCGGCTCCCCCAGGCTGCGTGTCGAAGTGTTATTGGGCAAGACACTGAACCCCGTATTTCCCCTGGCGTCTGTTCCGCCAGTTTATGAATGTGTGTGAATTTAGTTTCTGTTTGAGCACTTAGGCTCAGTGAGTGAATGTGTGTGTGAATGCAGAAGTAGTGTAAAAGTGCTTTGAGTGGTCAGAAAGGCGCTATACAAGTACGGAGCATTTTGCTTTTATCTGTGCATGGCAACTAAGGTATGGTTAAGGTTAGAGAAAGATTGTGGTTATTGCAAATAAAATATTATTACACTGTGGTTAAGGTTAGGCAAGTTAAACACTTAGGTGGTTAGGTGAGGAATAGACCATGCATACAAATGAAAAATCAGATGTGTGATTATTAATGCGTTTGACGGAACATGAACTGCAGTCTCAGGAAAATCAGATATGCTACCAGCCCATCTACCATGTGAACCTCCACACAATTCATTTCTGAGTCTCCATATCAAGGGCACACTACATCTTCCTTCAACACTGAATGCTTGCATTGGAAACAAATTTTGAGGTGCGTAATTGTCCAATATGCATGGAATTAGGAAACCTAAGAGGGGTACATCTTGGAGGCATCACTGGACTGACATATAAAGACAGACAAATTCGCTCAAACAAGCAATTTAGACTCATTAATTGAGACAATCTTCATGTCTTTGGACTTTGAGAGGAAACCGAAGCAGATACAATTAGAAAATGCAAACCCCACTCAGAAAGGCCATTTGCTAACAGCAAGAGAAGTATTTAGCTTTCAGAAGTATACGTAGGCATGCAGAGACACAAAACATGAGCAGCTACAGTTAGTGACTTTGATGAGCCCTTTGATTCCCTAGTCCTTATGGCCCTTTTTAAAGACGATGACCATGTAACTGTAAGGTCGCTAGTTCGAGTCTGGCCAGGGACCCCTCTCTTTATCTTTTATCATTAAGAAAAAGATGCAACTGTGAATGAATAGTTAGTTGACCACTTTATGCTTGTCTGACAGCATTTCATGATGATATTGTGGAAGGACGTCATCTCCTTATCATGAGCACAGCACTGCCCATGATGGTGACTAGTTGCATAATAATTATGCAAGTCTTATTTTTTCCATTCAAGCCCTGTAAGTAAGCTAACAAATGCATTCTCATTTATACCTGTGTGGTATTTGAACTGCAAGGTATGTTTAATTGTTAACCTTTCTCCATATCCACAAGGATGAATCAGATGAAATGTGCTGCCACCCCATCTAATTCCTCATGGGTGGTGGTTTAGGAGGGGATCACCAGGGGATGCTAATTTGATTTGTCTGACCAATCACCCAATAGGCCGGCTTATCCATGACCTCTGAAACTGTGAGTTTTCCAGTTGGCTGATCAGGGCAAGAACCTTCACTTGAACCCCCTCAGCCTGTATGGTAATGTCATTTACAAGGGAGAGGGTCACTGATCAGGGGAAAAGATGTTGAGTGGGGCGATGCAGCCCGAGCTCAAGGCCAGTAGTCTCTTTGTATCTTGTCATGTCCAAAATATAACTGATATCCAGAACAACAGGAATCTGATGAAGGCCTTTTGCTGTATAGTTTCAAAAATACATCTGCATCAGTAAAAACAAAACACAATTCCTGAATTTATTTTAATAAATGTGTGTAAATGTAAGCAATGGAATGGGCATGGAATGTATGCAAATGTTTTGCCATGCTAGTAGCTTCTTCAAGACATTTGCAAAATATTTCAAGAACTATTGCCATAAAATTGTGTACAAACTTGCATGTTACCCAGAGTATGACGCCTGATGATTTGATCCCCTGACTTTTCCTCTAGTGCCACCATGAGGTTGACAATTGCGGTTTTGAGTGAAATTTCTTAACAACTATTGGGTGGATTGCCAAGAAATTTGGTAAACATTTGTTCTCCACAAAAGGAGCTGTAGATTTTGGTGATCCCCTGACTTTTCATCATCCCATCACAATTCGTGTCCAATACTTGCAATCAGCCTAAGGTGTACTTTGTGTTTAGTGCTAATTAGCACAAAAATTTGCTAAAATGCAAAAGGAAAGTGAAAGTGATAACTGTTACTTTGCTAATCATCAGCATGTTAACATTGTAATTGACATCTCCATTTACAGCATCTATCTATCTAACAAAAGTCATTCACAAGCATACATGTTTGAGGATGTGAATAATCCCATGCAAGGTATCGTCAATGATAGGTAGACAGTAAAAGGGATTTCCTGATCAGACTATAAAGCCCTGTGAAAGCATGCGAACCTTTACATGGAAGAGCACTGGAGCTCAATTAGCTACTGTTGATGGGGCGGAGGGTAAGGCGAAGGTCCAAATCCTCTCTTGCAGGCCCAGCTGGGAGGGATTAAGAATGGTTCCTGTCCCGTGGCTGACCTCTTCAAACCCTGCACAGATGTCCTGATCTCCCTCCACACACCTACCAATCACAAACACACACACACACACACACATACACACACACACACACACACACACTCAAATACCCCCTCTTCTCAAACTCTCTCTTGACCCCACAACCAAAACAAAGCACTCAGGTGACATTTCTTATCACTAGAGCACTCACCCTCTCTTTGAATTGGTATCTCTGCTGTCTCATCTCCTCTGCAGTATGTCTTTCTTTCTCTTTCTTGGTCTCTCCGTCTTCCCTCTGGCCCTGAGAGGGTTCCATCCCGGTATCGGCTGTCCTTTGACACTGAGCACGGTCAGATTTCTGAATGACCTTAGCATGGGAGAGCCTATCACTCTCAATACTCTGCTGCCCTTTGGTTGCAGTGTGTTTTCAAATGGAAAAACCAAGGTCAAGAGGCACCGGAAAAGACAAAGTGTGAGTGAGTCACACATCTAAATCAAAAATCAACACTTAATATGGAGATTGCTTTGAGTCTGAGGCCGTGGTGGTCCTTTAAGGTTATGACCCTTTTTTGGGCTATACGACATGTCTTGGTCAAAACAACGGCCACCCAATTGGAGATTCATTTAAGGCTACGAGGGGCAGGACAGACAATGAATGGATTAAATCACTCCAGCGGTTACAATCCAAGATTGCTTTCAATCAGTAAAATCCCGCACAGATCTTCTGAGAATAATCCAAACGTGAGATTAGGTCTTTAGATAATTATTTTCCATATTGGTGCCTTCTTTGGTGGGATGAGGTATCAGGTTTTCTTAAGAAGTTGCATTTAGAGCAGCACTCCTGCAGAAGATGATTAAATATGCTAAGCAGGTTCCACACCTCTGGATTCAAATAATGAAAATAGTGATGAAGTAAAAACAAAATGAAAAATATTAGTTTGTTCCAGTCTGTTTCTAACAGATTACTGTCTAATTAGCATTTCTGTAACTTTAATGAGATATCTCCTCATGCAGAATGATGGATGACACCAAAGCAAAAAATCAACTCAAAGCAAAATAATTTTCTGCTAATTCAGATTTTGTGAATAATACATGATGATGGTGGTGGTGAAT
Source organism: Lepomis gibbosus (assembly GCA_029875015.1). NCBI lineage: Eukaryota > Metazoa > Chordata > Actinopteri > Centrarchiformes > Centrarchidae > Lepomis > Lepomis gibbosus. Next base: position 25,088 of record JAPMOB010240564.1, on the reverse strand, counting down.
TCTTTTCACATCATTGTACATCACTAATAAACATACATTTTCCTCCTTACATCATTTCCCCACTAATGTACACCCTAAACAACATACAACAGCAAAAACAGACATGACAGGTGAAAGCAGGGCTCCCTGTGTCCTCATTGAGACACAGGGCCATTAAGGTTGTTTAATAATACTTATACTCTTTTAACCACCTGGATGAAAAATATTTCATATCTGCAGATTAGAACATTTCTCTTTCCTCATACAAAAAATACTGTAGCTGAAAATTACATTTGTCGGTGCTGAATTGTATTGATATTACTATATATTTTAATGCAAAATAATATGGTAATAATTGACTTGTGTCATACAAGCAGATGCATAATTTCAGGCTACATGCAGGAAATATCTAGTATCTAGCAAATTTTAAAATTGTTTGTTTTATCATTTAATTTGGATGGTTACAAGGTTTGGAGGATTCTTGAAATATCTTCAGAACAGTTTTTACACAACATTCAGGGTTTTAATTTTAATTTTAATAAAAAACTAATACTTAGGCCTACCTCAGGGCAAAAAACAGATGCTACGTTCAAACCATGATCCACTTTAGTTTGTTTTTAGTCATTCTACCCCTACATTAGGCCTGTTTTAACAGTGACTTAGCAGGTCTGTTTACAAGTTGCAGCTGTAGCATGCTTTGCTATACATACCTGTAGTTTTTTGTACACTGATTAATAATTAGATTTTTCAAAGACTTCGTTACTTCATGTGTCTCCGAATGTACCTTTAAGAATCAAGAGTAGAATATGTAAAGCTTCTGTTTGTTTCAAGTGGTCATCATAACAAAGTGCCAAGATTCAGATGATACCTGTATGTTTTGAAACCCTTTGAAACATCTTCTCCATTTTGTCAGCCATCAGCTACTCATCTCTCTTGCTCATCCTCCAATCTGTGCATCTTCAATTTCCACTGTCACTTCTGCATTCATCTCCTCTGCCGCTCCATCCCTCCATCTCTCCCTCCTCTCCCTCATTACCCCCCACCTCAGCGCAAGGCTGTCAGAGTTTTAGGGATCCGGTGAGCTGTGAAATCGCACAAATTGCTGTTGCTTTGCGTCTGGCCCAGCAACAGAGGGGGGAAACAGACAGAGAGAGAGAGATTTTATGCTTCAACACTTCTGAACCTGAATCGCCCCCCACCCCGTCGCTGCCCCTTCCTCCTCTTATTCACTCAGACATGGACAAGCACACGCACAGCTGCAAGACTGCATATCTACCCACTACAACCCAAATACCTCCCTCCAGCACACACACACACACACACACACACACCCACTTAGTCAACTTCTTCACCCCCACCATCACCACCACCTCTGAACATGTGACTGCACCACTGCCCTTGCCACCCTCATGGTAAAGACACCTCCACCACTTTGCTTCAGTTTGCGGGTCACTTCACAGAACAACTTGACGAGAGCCTGCAGCCCTCGAGAGGGATAAAACCCCTTCTCAACCTGAGCAGAGCTGTTTCAGCCACCTCTACTAGAAAAGCAAAGCCCCCCACCCCCAACACACCACAAGCTGGAACATCATCTAAGACAGGACAAAAACTGTCAAAAGGTCACAAACATACATGTTGTGACTATTTTTGCACTCTTTACTATTGTGTTGTTTTCATTTTCTTGTTCCTGCTAACAAGCACATGCCACAGAGTGTGGGCTACTGGCATAACTTCTTTCGATAGCAGCCATTGTTCTTGGATATTTATTATATTTTTATTTTTATTTTCCATAACTGATTAATCCATTACAATGTCCACAACGTTCATTATAATTTGAGTATCACAGACCGTTGAATTTCAGATTCCATTTCATAGGTGTGAAATTATGCAAAGGCTTTAAGACATGATGGGATCATTTACAAATGAAAATAGTTAAATAAACAAACACAAACATTAAAAGTCAAAGAGTAATTGAGGAAGTAGTAGTGTGGACATTGCTTGTAAGTAGAAATTTGAATAAACACAGTACCTGAAGTACTTCTGGGGAACTATACCAACAACTTCTCTCATTACTTATGAGTGTCATGTGTTAGGGATTCTGTTATGTAAGGACATGTTTGCACTGCATTGTGTTCCACAGCTCTCTTTATGTGCTAAGTATAACAAAACTATACACATGCAGCAAAATAAATACATACTGAGTCACTGGCATAGGGGCACAGTGCAAACACCGCAGAGTAACTCCACTTTACATGCAAAACCATCTATACTGCCCTCCAGTGGAGCAAGTCATCTATTGTTACACACAGAGACTCTGCAGTGCAGCCTCACACAAAACTAAAGTTATAACATTTGCATTTTATTCTGCATTTTTGCTATCTTACCAAACAAAATTTACATACAGATGGCATGTGAGGATCCATGAATAAAAAACAGAATAGCACAGATGACATTTGTCAGTAAACTTACTTACTTAAAAATTATATTTGTACGAGATATATAGGGAAATGGCATTCAGCTATTCAAGGTCAAAAAGAACCAGTACTATTGGAGATACTGAGGTCATTTATGAGTTCTCAAGCAGCTCCTCTGGAACAGGTCATCTTGACTCATTCTTGTTTACATTCTAAAAGAAAATGCACTACATTTGTGTGTTGCCTATTGGTTTGGATAGAAAGAAGTATTCAAAATAAAACTGCACATTATGAATAATAACATGATTCTTTTCACAGTGTTATTGTTTGGCCATGATCACTCAAGGGCACATTTCTTAATGCAGATCCATGTTTTCTCAGTTACTCATTGCACAGATGCACCTGCAAACCATGTGTTTGGTTTGCATATCATTTTGAGCTGCTTCTTCATATTCTAAATATGCAACACAAGGGGTTAATTTATTTGAACCAGCAAAAGGTTAACGATTAACTCTGTATGGGATCAGTTCCTTGATCTGTCTGGAATCTGAGCAACAAAGTTTCAGTCAGGAGAACACAGCTTCCTTAAACTGTAAGTATTTTTGTAAGCCAGAATAATGTAGCCTATTTACTGGGGAAAAAATTTAAAATCAAATCTGAGATCATACCTTTGGTATTATAGATAGGCCTATCTGTCAGATTTCACTGCATATAAAACATAGTCTATACCACGGGTGTAGAATTAGGTGTGTCCGTATAATATCCAGAGACTACTGGATTGTCCCTAGCAATAAATTTTATCAAACAAATTAAAATCTAAGCTCTGTTGCCCTTCAGTGTACAGTCAGTGTATTTGGTACACACACGGTTAACGGACAGCAACAAATTAGCGAGAGAAAAAAATTTGGTTCGGTGTAGTCTGTAAACTACTTCGGAGTATTTGGGCCAGTGTTAAAAACGGGGGGCGGGGAGGAGAAGTAATATTACGAGAATAAAGCTTTGTTTTCTTAAACCTGACAAGCCTGAAATTAAATAGCATTAACGTCATTACACCAGAGGTTGGCACTGTGGGTTTACAATATCACTGCCGAAGAAGTCAGAAGACGCTGTGTATTACCTGCTGCAAGTTTACGGTGCTTCATTTTACTTTTGTTTCTTAGTTAATAATAGCAAATCGTAGACAAGCAACATTTATTGTCACCAATCAAAATATCCCGTTTGATGTGAAAAAATGGTGCTACGCTAACAGTTACCTAGCTATTAGCTAGCAGACGTTGAGAACATAACGTTAATGTAACGTTACTTTAGCGCTGTTACACAAGAGGGGCTTCTCGTTTTAAATGCAGTAAAAGTGGCAATAACGCCTGTAATGGACTCTAAAGGAGCTGCTGAATTACACGAGTATCGCCGGGTGGTGTACGAGAGGGACAAATGGAGACGAGCAATCTGAAAATGAACTCATGGGTTTACCATCTCAACTGGTTCCCGTGACCCGGTTACTGATTCAAATCATGAGAGACGGCGATGTGAAAACGAAATAAGCAAGACATAACGGACTTCCCCAGTGAGTATGCTTGGATAGCTGCGATGTTTCTGCTTTATTCCCGTTACTTAATTAGGTGTGTGTGTGTGTGTGTGTGTGTGCACGCGCCAGTCACTATTTCAACAATATTTATTTTAAAGCCCAGTAGTAATTCTGATATTTCCCTGGGGGACTGTCTTTTACCCAAAAATTTCAGAAGATTCCATCCAGTCTTGTCAGGAAAGGTGCCTCTGAAAAGTCTTATTGTGTTCCATATATTAGATGAATTTAATATAATTTATTGTAATTTTCTGTATCTTTTAATGTGGAGCAGATTTTTAAAGCATGTTTAAGGTTTCATGGCAGGTTTGGAACACCCTTGAAACTGTTGAGTAATATCATCACCTACATAGGCCTATCAGACCAGTAGTAGTAGTTAAGATTTAATACAGCACCTTTTCCAAAAAAAAGTCACAAAGTACTTTACAAAAGTAAAATAATAAAGCCATAGGCCTAAGAGACACAAATAAAATGAAGGCAACAACAAAGTGAAATCATTCACTGTTTGATATCCATTTTATTCTAAGAAAGGCAGTTGGTCTGAATCTTCCCTCCCCTCATGAGATGCCAACATCAGTGTCTGCAGAGTGGCGAAGACTGCATTTATTCAACCTGTGCAGCTCATGTGGCAGCAGCATAGATCTCCAAACCTCAATGAGAACCCTGTGCACTCACACTGCTGCAGTGTAACCATCCCTGTGGGAAAACCTGCCGTTGAGACTGTCTACGTCAAAAGCGAGGTGTGTGAGAGGAGGACTGCAGAGTCTCATGAACAAAGGTATATTATCACTCATCACACAACTCATTTCTAGCTGGAACTCACAGTGTCCTAGTTTGTAGCTTACACTGTGTCTGTCATTATTTATTACCATTATGCTTTAACATTGATCTGCACTTGACTCGAGGTACTTGTGCTATACTTGAGTATTTTCATTATATGAAACTTTGTATTTCTACACCACAACATCTCAGATGCAAATCTCTACTTTCTTCCCTACTAAATTTGTCTGACAGATTTAGTTACTAGTTACTTTTCAGTACAACTTCCTGTCCAGTGAAAACCATGTATCTCTAAATGTGGATTTTAATCTTTCTGACAAATTAAGTCAGAATTAAAGTTAAAGGTAGACCTATTATACTGCATTTCAAGTCCTATATTGTAGTTCTGTGCTCCTCTATAGTAGCTTTGCATGATTCAAAGTTCAAAAAATGTCCTCATTTCAGCATCTGTCTCCGAGCTGTAGATGCTCCTGTCTCTTTGAGACTCCCCCTCTTGAGCCCACTGTCTTCTGATTGGCCATTGTCTTATGTGTTTACCAGGTTGCCAGCATTCTCTGCCTGGATAAAATGACCATGGCTGTGTTCGAAACTGGCTAAACTGCTGTCTCAGAAGGTGTCTAATAGGACAGCGAGGCATCGAGTGCTGTTCCAAACGGCTCAAACGATCTCTTCCTGTCTTCTAAGATGCCTTCAGGCTGCACCCGTAACGGCTGGTTTTGAAGGCAGCATCGATGCTGACCCATAAAACAGCACAGCCGCAGCCGTAACTGCAGCCAGCTTATGAAAAATCTAAATTTGCTTACTCGTATATACGTTTTAGTAGTCTTTAGTATAAAGGTTTTTAGTAGTTGTCTTGCTTCAATTTTTGGAGATTTAGTTAGAAATCAACACTCAGCTGTCATATTAGCCCGTGACTGTAATCAACCAAGTTTGTATGATTTCTAAGGCATCTGTTAGCCATTTGCCTTTTCAGTAGCTAGTTAGCTGATGCTTAAGCTAGCGTCTCTTGACAGCCAGAAGAGACACAAGGCAGTGTGCTGACGTCACAGTTTTAGTGTGAATGCTGCCCTAGAAGGTTGTTCAAAACCAATGTTATCAGAGAGGCCTTCACTCGAAAGAGATGCCTTCTGAGACAGCTGTCTATTCATAGTTTTCATGTGACGTCACATTCCAAAGAAAATGCTCCCTTGGAAGGCAAAAAAGAATTCATAGTATTCCGTAATTCATAGTTTTCACATGACTGAAAACTATGAATTACGGTAGTGCGTTAGCGAGTCAACTGACTTCTGTTTCGAACACAGCCCATATATATAAATCCGGCTTGAATGACATCATACTGAGCCATTAGTAGATAAAACAGTTACAGAGCAGTCAGAACAGGGGGATATCTGAGGTTTTGGCTCAGGGATTTCTTTAAAATACTTTTACCTCATTATTTGAAGCTTTGGTCATGTTTAACACAAAGATCTGACATTGTAAAATTGTTGAATTGCCAATATGAAAATGCATAATGTGTCCTTTTTAAATGTTCCATTATGTGTTGAGAAAAGTACCCATCTTATAAAGCTAAATAAACAATTTAAACTCCATATGAATTACCTGGAAAAGGCATTGTCATAAAGCTGAAAAAACGGCTGTTTCTCTGAGCTCATTAAAGTTTGTCTTTTTAGAGATATTTGGTTCTCACAAGACAGCGGCGCTACAAACATATGATTTTCTTATAGAATATGATGCATTGTCGTAGATTAAACTACCCAATGGTTTTAAAAAGTAGTTCAAATTAGGACAACCTTACAGTAGTAAAATGCAACATGAACAATAATGCACCAGTAATATTAATTAAGCAATAGCTCACAACAGGCCGTGGTATATTATATTGCAGTTAAGGGGCGTGGTTCTGCCCGACGTAAAGGTTACCAGGTATGGCAGACGCACTACAATTTGACTTTGTTTTAAACAGACATTTCTTTATGAATACAAAAAGTAGTTCTACCAGGCTCCCGGTATACTACATAGTGCATGACGATTGCTAAGCAACATATATCAAAGGTTAGAATTGGTAGAACTATTTATTTATATCTTTTTGCACGTTGCCGTTGCCGAGGGTATGATTGATGTCACTTCCCTTCCGGAACACGCTGGACTGAGTGGCAAAACATCTGTTACCATGGCTGTGTTTAGCAAACTACAGATTAAAGGCAGCCGGAGTCGACAGTGATCCTAGATGTGTTGTTTGTGTTTTAGCAACAATGCTGCTCGTCTTTCTGCCACTCAGTGAGCTTTTTTGTCTATTAATATACACACACACACGTTTATTGTTTTATTGATTTATTTTAATTTTTAATATTTAGTTTTTATTTTTTTTAACTCTTTTACTATTATATTTACTTTATTTTTAATATATATATATTTTTTTATTATTATTTTTATAGTGATTAATGAATTGTATAGAATTAATTGTTCTTTTGTAATTTATTTGTAACTTTGGCGATATTGTTGTTTTATATTCATGTCAATAAAGCTAGATTTAATTGAATTGAACTGCATTCTGTGACGTCATGTGGCGCACAACCTATTTTAGGCATCCTCTAAAAACTGTCCCGTGTCAGGAGATTGACTTTGGTATCTTATAAGACAACATGCTCGCTATTGTATGCTGGTGGCCAGCAGTGTATAAAATGATAACACTTTAATATTATACCTACCATAGAGAGTGGAATGTGTCTCTCCTTGAGCAATAGTCTTTTGAACAAGCTATTGAAACTTAAACTTTGTTGCAATATCGCAGACATCTGGGACAAGTAGCGGACTGCTGTGTTTGTGCGTTTTCGTGTGTGTGAAAGAGGGACATGTTGAATCACATAATAAGCAATGATTTATCTCTCTCTCTCATTAATTAATTAATTTATCTCCGCCAGTAAGATGCTCATTTTAGTACCAGGTGTAAATGGGGTGTGAGACCCCCTCGAAGCTCAGATTATAACTCGAACCCAGTTTGTGATCCGTTATATGGATCTGTGCAAAGGAATTTGACATCATACCCGTTGTATCTGCTCATTATAGCACTACTATGAAGTATGAATTGTGAAAATGACCTTGTGTCTCTTTTATAAACCAGTGCGTAGGATTCTTATTAAATCTGTATGTGCGCAAAAAAATGGCTTTTGCCAAAATAAAAGTTAGACTCACAAAACCTTGTCTACAGTGAGTTCATCAAACAGACCAGTACCTGAAATATAAAAAAATAAGTGTTTAGATCTAAAGGTGAAGGCAAAAAACGAATTGCATCCAACCTCTAGAGCTTTCACCGCTGAAAACCCGAATTCCCTCTATACTCTGGGAAACAAGTGTGCGTTACATAGTGTCGGAGAAGGAATGGAGACATTGACATGGCTGAGACCACAGACAAACACGGTAAATCTCTGTTTTATTTAATTTTATTTTTACCACCTGCTATGTGTAGGTGGTAAAGGTGGAGAGGGTGAAGTGGAGAGGGCATAGTGTAGGTTAGTGCGTCATATTTTATCCACAAAAACTTTATAAAACAAAATCATTCTGGGTGATGCATGGCATTAGAAGTTATTATTAATAACTACTGATGCAGAGCTGCTGCAGTTCTTTCATGCTATTTGATGTTATCTTGGATCCTCAACCAATGATGATTCATATATTATATTATGATGATTCATATTTTATTTTATAAGTTTACCTAGTTAATTTGGTTGAGGTAAACAGGAAAAACTGTTCTGCAGTTGTTTAGTCTATCTTATGTACGCAACGGTAATAAATGAGATCCCTGGTCAAAATGGCATGAGCAATAGAAATTTCCCCTCCAATAGAGATATACTAAACCTTAGTTAGCGTTAGAAACAAAAGATCCAGTTTTGAGAACAGGTGACACAAAACTCCAAAAGTTGTTGTGTTAACCCTTAATATAATCACCAAAATTACATACATGCATCTAAAAAGAAAATGCTAGAGTGAAAACCTCCTCAACAACAACTTTCTTTTTAAACACATAATGAAATCACAAGTTCACATCTGCAGTCATTTAGTAGAAATAAAACAACAGCCAATGTGAAAATAGCAAATATTTAAGGAAGCCTGTTCTCTATATTTTGCCTGTCATTTACATTAAGCCATAGTCCTTCTTCCTTTTAAATATACTTTATTAAATTATTCAAACAGGGATATTTAACATCCACATCCCACCTAAGAGAGATTTATATTTTAGATTGGACTTAAAACCTGAACTGATGCTGCTGCAGCAGACTGATACAACCTCACACTGTCCAGTATGACACTGTAACAACACTGGACTGAATTAATGCCTTCATTTCCGAGACCCTTACATCACATCTGCAATTGCGACACTTTCTGCTTCCATTTTTTTACAGTCTTAATGTAGCCAACCTGGTGTGTCCCTTCATACTGATTATGGTGAAAGGTTTTGCACATCCTTATGTGTGTTCTGAAACTAAAAATGAGAACACTGTCAGCAGAAGACTGTCAGGTGAAATCTGTTCTCAATGTGCACTTGTGTTACATCACGCTTTATTTCCTGTATGTGGTGTGTTTAAATAACCAGATATCATTTAAAGTTAAGTAAATGCATTTGCAGTCTATTCATAGTTTTCAGTCATGTAACATCTGTGGTGACTTGGAGGGAAAACAACAGACTAACATAGCGACTCACGTCGTGACTCCCCCATACAGATGGCGCAAAAGCAAATTTATTTGGTTCTCCTTTCAGCTTAAGAAAAAGAAAGATATGAACACAACTGCAAGTGTTGGGCATATCTGATCCATATAACATTACAGCATCTGCTGCCGTTAAAATCCGCCTGGTCCCTGCCACCGCACTGCAGTAATGTTTACTTTTACCTTGTGGGCTTGCTTCCTCTACGATTAATGCAGCTGAAAGCATCCAGCATTTTGAAGGTGCAAAAGTAACAAACTCAAAGTAACAGTGTATCACTTGCTTATTGGTTGGCAGGCAGTGGAAAATAACGTCTTTTTTGCCCTCCAATGGAGCGTTTTCCTAGGAATGTGACGTCATGTGAAAACTAGGAATTCAGTAGCACATCAGAGCAACTCAGAAAAACTGTAACTGGAGCAGGTTCAAGTTAAACCTCTTCTACAGTGACCTCTAATGGCAGTGAAGTATTTGTACAAGACACAGCAGCTGCAGGTACATCTTGGTTCTGAGGTCACAAAATTGGTTTTGAAAATGGGGAAATGTATCATCTCCATTTAATCCATTGTAATTAGTAGCCACAGTACAGGGCTGCGACTAATGATTATTCCACTAATTATTTTGTTATTGAATAAATCAATTATTAAAACAGATAAAAATGCCTGTAAATCCAAAACACATGTCCAAAATGCCAGAATGCTTATTTATTTGAGAAGCTGGGACTGTCAATTGTTTGCATTTTTGTTTGAGAAATCACTCAGTTAATCATCTTATTGTTGTGGCTCTGCGGTGCAGCTCCTGGAGACCTAATCCAGTTTTAAGATCAGTCTCTTGCTCAAGAGCAATGGCAGGAACAGCTTTACAAAGGTAGTATTTACTGTTCAGGTGCTTTTGTGACAAACCGCCACCTCCAAAGTGGTCCAAGGCACTGCAGGTGCAAAGCTTTGTGTTATGTTTGTGTCAGATTGGCATTTGGCTTTGAGTAATATTGAGACAATGACATTAAATGAGATGCGTCTGCACACCTACTTGGTGATTTGAATACTACCACAAAGGCCCACCCATTGTAAAAAGCAAAAACTTATTTGCGTTAATAAAGTTTAAATGGCAGGATTCTCATGATTCAACTGCTGGTGGAAGCTGTGTAAATCTAGCTCAGAATGCTCTGAGTTAATAACATTTAAAGCTAACTTAATTATTAAAAGTGACCTTTGAGGGCCTCCACAACATGATTATGACTCATTTTGTACCAAACAAGACACACTGGAAATGACTAAAAATCCCTGATAAACTGCTATTTTTTGCGTGTAGGTGTATGATAAGGGTCTTCTGAAAGGTATCAAAAAAACATCTCCAGAGTTTAGAATCATCTCAGTACTGAAAGCTATATTGGTTGTGTTTTGAGTAAATGTTAAAAAATGATATGAGTAAGGGGGTGCTTTGTAATAATTAATACATATTTGACAATCAGTAGAACAGAGTCTCTTTGATGAAGAAAGGATGCCTAAAGTTCATCAAAATCATTTTTTTCTTTTATTTGCTCAACTGAAAATAGATTTATTTGTATTCCTTGATTTAGCTGTCACAGATATGATGGCTTAATTATTATGTAGAAGATCATTTCAGTTTCCTGTTGACTTTTTTTTCTTCTGGTTAGCTTTTGCATATTCATAGCAACAGCGTGGATGTGGTGGGAAGGCACCACACAGACACCGCTCAAAGGTTTGAAACCACATCCTTAGTCACGCCACTCATGATGACGCCTTCGCTATGACAATGTTCCACTAGACATTCTCACACAGAGATCAATGCAATAGTGACTCTGTTGGCTTGTTGACTGATTAATTGGCAGGATTTTTCATTTTAAAAAAGGTAGGTTGGTCTATTCTTTAAACATATTAGAAATGAGAACAAACAATGTTGGTGAAAATTGTATTTTTTTAGATGTTAAGCTGGTTTAAGATAAAATTTGTTATTTATTTAATTACCTTTTAATTCTGACCATTAAGTGTTGATGTTATTATATTGATATATTTAATTATTGATGTTTGCTAATCATAATGTTTACCACATCTGAGATTGTAGATAGATTTTATGTATTTGGTAACTAACTAACCATTGTCCTAAATTAGCAGCAAATCCTACAGGATGGCAGACTCTTTTTTTTCTGTTTAGTTGTAGTTTGGTTTTGTTTTTTGTTTTTTTTGGGGGGGTTAACCTCAAAACAAATTTAAAACAAGTATATCTATGTTTAGTTTCAGCAGCAGTGTTCCTTCTGTCTGAACAGTGGCTGATAAAAGTGGGTCGTCCCTGTCAGTGAGTACACAATCAATAGTGACTTACGCCCATTCGTTACAATGCTCTCATTAGTGTTAAATCATGCCACCAAAAGAGAAACACATTATTTCTGGGATTACTGTTTCATACACATTTCGCTGAAGTTGTGTGGTTTTCTCATCTATTTTTTGTCATCTGTATTTTTCCACTACAGTCCCCATGGCTCTGAAATCGTTGCTCTTATTGCTGCTGGGGGACCTCACTTTGTTTATTTATAGTGGTAAGTTGGCTTAGCTAATATGTGTCTTCTTCTTGTATTGATATAAATTTCTAAAGGTTATTCCCCTCTTAAAGTACTCAATTTAAGATGAACTTAAACTCTTGTACATTGTTGTGTGATTGTCTTTTTGCCACTGCCACGTTTTCCTTGAAAATTAGATTCTTAATGTCAGTGAGATTGTCTTGGTAAACAAAACATTTAAAAGACGTCCATAGAGCATGAATGTTAAATGCAACGTTGTACATTTAACCGCACGTTCCTTTTCTGTCGCAGTCACTTCTTCGTGCAACGTCACCTGCTCAACAGACTACAATGTTTCATTGAACTGTTCCTGTGCAGGCTCTGTGCCAACACATCCTGTCATCCTGGAAGTCAAGTGCAGGTACAGGTTGTCTTAAGTCTTGCTGTTAATCAATGTGCTTTATTGTATGTTGGTGCATTATACAATATGCAACTTTACCATAGCAATGGTAATCTGTGAGCGAGCTGTTGGTTTTACCCTCTAAATTACAGGTTATCATGACAGGATCACCTGCTTGGGTCATTTTGAATATTATGCTCGTAACATTTTCATAGATGTTCTGACGACAGTTGTTATTGCCGTGTTGGAAACTTTTGAATATGGCATTGCATCAGAAGAATTGCTCTGCTCAAATGGAAACACTACACTTTGCTAAACAGATTTTTGCTCCCGACAACGCAATTTAATGCGCAGGTGCATGAAAGTAGTTTCCATTCGAAAAACACTCTTTACTGATGTCATAATCTGAAATGTAAAATGTAAATTCAAAAACAGTGGACTAGTTTTCATGCCATTGATTGTATTGTACATACAAGTATAACATTAATAAACATCTTTTAGAAGGCTTTCTTAAATTTCGATATTAAAGGATTGCGACCAAGATATGTATCCACCGGGACATTTTACAGTGGACAGATAAACTGGTAAGTGCTCCCTGGTGGACAAATTATGTAAAGACGATACAGTTTCTAAACTACCGCGAAGACTAAACTTAACTAACAACTATTTTGTTAATGAATTCATCGTTTGAGTCATTTTTGAATTAAAAATGACAATCACTGGCTCCAGCTTCTCAAATGTAAGGATTTGATGCTTTTCTTTGTCATATATGATAGTAAATTGAATATGTTTGGGGTTTGAACTATTAATCAAAATAACAATGAATTTGAATACATCACCTTTGGCTACTGGAAATTATAACAGGTTGGACGGGTTTTCTGACATTTTTCTTTTTAGAGAAAAGTTAATTGATTTAATTTATTGGGAAACTAATCTGCAGATAAATATATAATAAATAAAAAAATATAACGTTTGGCCAGTTGATTTATTTTCCTGAGCTTTTAGCAGCTTCATACATGGAGAGGGACTTGTGCTTATGTGATGTTCTTTGAATGACAGGTAGAAAAGTAAACAACACCAAGCTTTGCTTTTGTCCCTCCCATGTGTTTTTGCCCTAAACAGACATTAATGATGTGAATTGGAGCTCTTTATATACCTGCGCTGCATCAGTCTTGCTCTAAAACAACATCAGAATGAAACTAAAGCCTTTGGTACTGAGATGTCAACTTGTGTTACAGGGCATTACTAATAATAACACACTCTTTAATTGTAAATGTACTTTTATTTGTCACATACACATACATGTTGTGATATTCATCCTCTGCATTTAACCCATCCCTCAAGGGAAAAGTGGGTAGCTGCTGTGCAGCGCCTGGGAACCAACTCCAGATCTTATGTCAGTGTCTGGTCAATGCACTGACTGAAGAAACCTAACATGTTTTTGATGTCTTTATGTTGCAGTGATGAAGAACTTGATGTTAATGGAAGCTGTGAAGTAACACCACTTCAATCCTGGTGCATAATGTATCCAGAAATGCTTTACGAAGTTGCATCCATTGGAACAATGTGTAATGCTAGTCAACAAGGTGATGATGCCAGTGAGTCATCCCGCTGGGCACTGAGTGATGTTGGTAAGTTGATCTGATAATAACTACGAGATTTGACATTTTAGTATTCATCATTTCTGCTGAACAGAACATTAAAAAGGGCTCAGACAACAGCATTTTCTGTTTTTTTTTAAAGTTCCAGAGATGGCAATAATCATACTTGCAACTTTCCCACGTACCCCAATTGTCGTTTGGCAACGCCCTCCCACCTGCTTTACCTTCTAAATTAAGACAAAAGCTAAAAATGATGTTCAACTGCCACTTGTGGTGTAGAGCATTCTTGGCATACACACATTTTCAATTTCATAATATTCCCCATGTCCCCATGGGACTTTACTTTCACAGTGAAACTTCAGCCTCCTTTCAATCTTCAAGTGACAAACACAGATGGATTCTTCAACATCACTTGGAACTATGACCAGCCTGAAGACTGTATCATTTACACAGTCCGCATAAGAGAAAGCAAAGACTTGTCAAAGGTAATACATGAACAAAAACTGAAATTGGACTTTGGAGATGTTTCTGCTGCCGACTCCCATGCAAAGCTGTTCTGTTTTTAATTCCTTTCTGACAGGATCCAGCTTATTCCCTGTTAGTGGAACAAAAGCACATTCTTTTAGACCCTAAGAAGCTCCAACCGCATGTCAACTATACTGTGGATGTTCAGGGGAAATTCTGTCCTGGGGGTCTCTATGAGGGTCCATGGAGTGAGTGGAGTTCCACTGCAGAATGGAGGACTACAGGAACTTCTGCAGAGATTGATGGTAGAGGAGCATTGAACATTTCAGCCTATGATCAGCTTTTGTCTTGTGCTAAATCAGACTGTTGAGGCCAGTCACAAACGTTATTTTGTTGTGTTTTTGATGCTTCACACCATCATACAAGTGTGTCTTTCTACACTGATCCATCATACAAACATTTCAGAAACAGGACGATTGTTTCTCACTGCATACTTTATATGTTAATTCTCCTTTACAGGAAATAAGGGATTGTGGTGGTGCGTGCTCTTTGTGCTCCCTGTCCTTGGTCTCGTGTTTGCTTTACAAAAAACGTGAGTACTGTAAACACCGGAGTTACTTTCTTTTTCTACAAGTATTCTCAGTACTCAAAATGTCTCTTGGTTAACAAATTTCATTGGTTCGCATTTCAGTATTTTCCAAAATATGGCTGGGTTGCCACTTCATAATGGTTATGACACAATCTCAAAACCTTCATTTATGTCTTTGTTCTTAATCAATGTTCATTGATTACTACCAGCTTTTGGAAAAACTTGCAACAATGACTATATTTGGAATCAACAAACTACTATTATTAAATAAATAAGACCTGCAAATCGTGTTAAAGGTTAAATTTCCTTTTGAATTTACACATCTGCCTTCATTGCACAGACAGAAAACATTGCAATGTGAAAGCAAAGTAAGTCTTAATAAGGTCAGCAACATGTTGCTTCCAGTAAATGATTAGCAAAGCTTCTCACTGCTTCGATCTACACTTTCCTGGCATCACCTCCCACATATAGAGAAACCACTGATGTGCTGTATGTGCAGTGACACATTGCACTGAAATGGCTAGCAGACATAGGAAGTCATGCAGAGCATCAGTGTCAGAGAACTGAGAACGCCTCACTTATTAAGGGCACACGGTTACAAGGAAAAAAACAAGCTCAATAAAAGTATCTAAACTAAGCACATGCACTAATTTCTGTTTCCATCCATTTCAAAGGATGATATAAGAAGATAACTTCTGTGAGCTACAATGATTTCAAGTGGTTTTGGTTCAATGCACCACTTACATAAGCACTTCACAGTGAATCTCATTAGTTGAACCAGCAGTGTGCATATTGCTTAGCAGACATTTGTGATATTCAACCAGTATGGGAGGTACACTGAGCTAAAACTCATTCCACCTCCATGAAGGTTTTTTAATGCTTCATTTTTGTTGAATCTGTTTTAGAGCGATGTTTATTCAATTTTATGGTAATTTGGGAGGCTGCAGTTTATGGTGCTGTTAACTTTTTGAGGTGTTTTTGAATATTTTCTCCACTGCTTTATATCAATAAGGGCAGGCAATATATTGGCAACATCTGTCAATTTAACAGCTATCCAAACTGTAGCTAACAAAATCACCATGAAGTTCAATCAACATCTCTCTAGAATAGCTTCAACAAAAACATGAACATTATAACCTTCATGAAGGCAGAACTTGTTGCAGTATTGTTGAATGCACACTATCCCACTAACAAGAACAATAAACAACACAAAAATTATAAGCACGACATGCATCACAAACCATCAGCAATACAGCGATAAATGTTCTCCCCCTATTCTAACAACACAAGCGGCCTTGTTTTTTTGTTTGTTTGTTTGTTTGTTTGTTTGTTTTGGCCACAGTCAGCTTACCAGGCTAGACTCAGATGATTTAACACAAAGAGGCTCTCTGTAGTAGTTCTAGCTAGTTTTGGATTCATACAACACTCAAAACTAAGTAGACCAAAATGGGTGAAAATGAACACTGAAAGTTAACATCTCAAATACTTTCAAAGCATTGAGTATAAGACTGCTGTATGATGTTAGCGGTGCGACATTGGGATAAACTCTGATTAAATGATTAATCAGAGTTTTTAATGATTAAACAAGAGATACAGTTAAATCTTCTTTGACCAGATCTCCACAAGCTTTGACATGCTGATCAGTTGAAGAACATTCTGCTAAAGTTGACAGTAAAGTGGGTTTTGTCTGTTAATGTAAAGGAGATTTGCATTCTGTACCTCTCGATAAATTATTCTATTTAAAGTCATAAATCTTAAGAACAGTTTTTGGATGTGACTTTGACTCACGACTTTAGCTTTGTACTGTGTGATAATTCTTATGAAAGCCATTTTGTACTATCAGCATTACTGTTGATGAGATAGAAAGCTGTTGCCTTTCGTCACAAATTCAATTTGCAAAAGTCATGTACCAAAAACAGAATGACCTCATCATAAGTGACATTGAATTATAAATGTACCATTATATTTCATTTTCTATTTCCATTTTTTTTTAAATCATTTTAAATTTGTTTCAGGTATTTGCAGAAAAAGTTCCAGCTGATTACATACATCCCCAGAGCAAATGAGTTTTTCAAGCCCCTTTACCACAACTGTGGAGGGAACTTCAAGGTAAGAGAAAGCAAAACAAACTCAGCTCACTGTGCTATATGTGTAATTTCTAAATTGGTCCAGCAGGTGTTGCCCAAGAGGGGACTTTCAGCACATCTGGACCCGTTTGATGGGACTTTCCCATGACTTAACATTTAGAGGCCCTCTTGATGTGAATGACTCAGTCTGCAGGGGCTTTAAGAGGCTTTTGTTTTTTCATCTGTCTGACATACAGTGGGTAGATATTTGTGTATTACAGCCCGACCTGTTCCAGTACCAGTGGAAAATACCCCTGGTACATCTATTTCAGATCTTCGATGTGTCATTGTGTCAGGCAAAAAAACTGTTTTTCACTTGATAGGGGCTCTTCGATTATATATTTTCCACAATGTCAAAAATATAATGCTTCTGTCCTTTGACACCCAAGGATAGACTGATTTCATATATATATATATAACACACACACACACACACACAGGCAGTAAAACAACTTTTCACAAACTTTAGTTTAGTTTAGTTCACAAACTGGCTTACATAGTGTATCACTATAATATCAGTATCATCAGGAGTGTAGACATTGGTATTGTCAGTTTTAGCAGAGTGAGAACAATAAATGCCTTTAGTGTCACCTGTTTTATCATCAAGTCCTTACTACTTATTACGCCTCTCAGAGTTTTGTTGAGTTTAAATATAATAGTCATCCTTATAATATCATTATATTATATGTATTGGGGTATTCCATCAAAAAAAAATTGATATTTGATTTTGTCATTCCTGGACAGACAGTTACTTCTCAACTGCTTCTCAGGCAAGCTCAACCAAGCCATTAGCTTGAGATCTGTGTGCATTTACAAACATTGGGCAGCAGAGTGCGCCACTGAAGCAAACAAGGACACATACTCGGAGAGCAGAAGTCCTTGTGCGATAATCAAATAGAGATGTACTTTATTTAGCGCTGCTTTGTTGTACTTTTCTCAACTATGCTAGATGTGCTGAAGTGTGGTTAATGAGGAATATGTTGTTCTATAATTAGATTAAATTCAAAATACTCTGTCCCTCAAGGGGCAAGGCAAGCTTGTTTTACAGCCATAAAAACACACAAAAAATTCATTCAAAATAACACATAGCTGATGACATAAAAGGTACATAGAAGACATAAAGGATATTTGTGGGATCATTGATAAGCGTGTATGCCATATTTAGAGGACTTAATTAGAGATGGGAATGGCAAGAGGTACAAAATGTTGACAGTAATCTACAAATCTTCAATTTAGTTATATTTATCTTCTACACAGTATGTGAACCTGGTGCAATAATAGGTGAGAGTGAAACAACATGTCTTTAGTGTGTAGTGCTTTGTGACAGGTGTGAAGTGCAGTCCTTGTTACAGAGATTTCATCTGTTGTATTTGTACTCCTCAGGATTACTGCAACAGACTGAACGTGCACTTTAAGAAATTATTTTTCTAGTTTGACTGCACTATCTTACTCTTGTGGTACAGACAGCTTGCATTTTCTCAGCAGATCAGAGACTAGTCAGTGACGCTGATGAGCTCTGTACCTCAGGATGTGGTGGCTTTTGCATGAAGAAACTGATTCATCCTTATCTGGGGATCACCTTGCCGAATGGAGGCTGTAGGTAGCTGAATGTGTTGATGTAGATTTGTAGGGAGAGTTATACATTAGTGCATCAAATCGCAATTATACCTGAGCTCATTTCATGATGGAGTTAATCCTTGCAGTCTGTGCATGTAATGCTTATCAACTTAATTTAAATCTGACTGCAGAAAATCCTCTAGTTTAATGCCTAAAGTAACAATAAATATTTTTACCGTATATTTAGAAAATTGTATTATTGTTTGAAAAATATACACAGACAAACATTCATACACTCAATATTAATTAGAACATTAGATGTCTTTACTTCATGCACAGCATAACATATTTTCCTATACTTAAGTGTTATGTTTTGCATGTACTGGGCTAATTATTAGGTGTATATGGACCTTTACAGTAGCTAAATGTTCATGCATCCTGCTGAGCACAATGAAAGTAATGAACATGTTTAGGTACTTGCCCTGGTGTCTTAACACACACTACAAATAAACGTTAGATAGTGGTCTAATGTATACTGAAAAAAGATTAGATAAAGATTAGGTTCTCCCCTTTGGGAAAGTGTATAATAATGACATCATGCACTTTGTTTTTGAGTACATACAGAAAAGTTTTTTACACTCTGGTGCTAAAAAGAAAGCTACAACCAGCAGCAGCATAGCTTAGCTTAAAGACTGGAAGCAGGAAGAAACAGGAAGTCTGACATTGTATCTTGCTTGTTAAACCATACTTAAACTGTATGTGTAGGTAAAGTGTAAAAATGAGAAGTTATGTTTTTACCGCAAGGTGCTAGCTAGAACTAATTCCTGATCGTGCCAAGAGCCAAGCTAACAATTTCCCCCAGCTGCTTTATGCTAAGCTAACTGTTTTCAACTTTCTCATCTCTCTCAGCAAGAAAGCAAATAAACTCGTCTTTTAAACATTCATAGGCTAATATTACCATTTATTTGTGCCATTACTTCAAATTAATGTCTTTCATTTGCTCCGTTGCAGGAGTGGGTGAAGCCTGTATTCAGTGAGTATGATTACCTGAAGATAAACTCACATGTTCGGACGATGAGTGAGAAGCAGCACGACGTCCTCCAATGGGACAATGAGAAACAGAGCTACAGCAAGGACGAGATGAAGCAAGGTGGTAACTTCCTCCATATGCTGCAGTCTCACCACAGCTCGCTGCTGTTCTTCCAGGATGGTGGCAGTTCACAGGGCACCGGTCACTCCACCGGACATATTTCCATCCATACAGTTACCCTGTCTGGAGAAGAAGGGTTTGAGGAGGAAGTCGTGTCACAAAGCTCTGTTAACACCCTCAGAAGTTACCAAGATGGAGAAAGCTTTGGTTCATTTGAAAAAGACAACAGAGAACATGCTGGCTATGATTTAGAGGGACCTCAGATGTCCAGGTTGGATAGACAAAGTAGAAGATTATCAAATCATGAAAACCAAATATCCAATGGCCTATCATTGGAACATATAAACTTTCAGCCACATGTCCAGCTTAATGAACCAGAGAGGGTATCACTTGACTCATTCGTCTCAAATGAGCAGTCAGAAGACGGCTACCCTCACGTGGACTTGGACACCATGGACAGTGGTTTTGGAGAGTGCAGCAGCCCTGGAGCCTCAGACTCTAACACTGTGGAGCAGATAGATTCAAATTTATTTCATGAGCACAAAAGCTCAAATTCTAACTATGTCAAGCAGTGGATGATATGTAGCACTATTGAAGAAGACTCCAGCAACTCAGAGAACGAACTCCGCGAAACACAGTGATTACCACTGCTGGTGTATTGCCACAATTACAGTTTGTAGTGCTGTAGGACACATATTTCAAAGATGGATGTTATATTGACATTTCCAGAAAATTTACTTTGATTAAAAGTAAAATGGAAGTATATGCTCAGTACATAATCCTGACTATAATGTTCATCTTGAAATGTTTTAGTTGTGCACTTTGTACTATGTATATAGTCAGATATTTTTGTATTTAAGACAAACATTTGTTGTTGTGTTTTTTGTTTTAAAAAGAGGATTGAATGAGAAAGGAGAGATTTGGTTGAACAGAGAGATGGATGTCATGGAGTACACCAACGTAATACTTGTGTTTTTCAGTGTTGAATTATAGTACATCAATTATTAATGGATCATTTAAAAACAGAAAAGGGACATGGAATAAAAAAATCACAAATGTTATGATCTTTTTATTCTTAGTTTTTTTTTAAGTTGAATGATAATTGAATTAATCAACTTGTATTTAGCTTTTTTTTTAAAGTATCAATTCATTAATAGATCATAATAATACACTGAGAAAGGCTAGTATTTAGAAAGGCCACTCCAGACTCCATTGACATTCAAAATGGGACAAAATGTTGCATATAGCTTTGATGTATACTGCCGGAGGATGCTTTTTGTCATTTTTATGACTATATACAGTATACAGCTTCATATTCTCATGTTATACATGCTTCATTAGCTTGTACTGTCGCACCAGCATGCATGCTGCCTTATCAAGATTTTTGATAATGTCTGTTTTCCTTGCACATGCATTTTGTCAGTAACCACTGTAACCATCTGTCCTGTTTTGTGCATGTCAGTAAAAAGAGCAAACTTGGAGCAAATTTTTATCATCTGTAAACAATTATTTCTCTGGTATTGACGTCATTCGTTGGAGGGACGTGGAGAAACATACTACAAGGATAAATTTAGATTTTTATGTGTTTTCTTTTCTAGGCTCCCTGTTGTGTATTTTCCTTATTTAGGCTAATGCTATTATAACTTTACATCAGGATGTTTACACATTTGTCAGAATTTTGTGAACATCACTAACTGATCACATCTAACATTGCAAGAGTGTCTGAGGGTGGATTTTTTTTCCTACTCAAATGGCTCCTGGTGGTAGCTGTAGTGGGAGGGGGAAGTGCAGTTAATTTTCTTTCCAAGTCCAGAGTTTCCCTGACAGTTAATGGGGCTCACGATGTTGATTGTTGAAATCTGTGGTTTATTTTACACAGCCTACACCAATCTACCTGTTCCTGTTTAGACTTTTTTACAACCTTCTGACCCAATTAGAAACAGCTGCACATATTATTCACATATTCCGTAAGTGCAGTTACATGTTTAATATTACATACTGTATATGTACTGCATCACATTGGAATGAAATTAAACAATGATTATGAAGATAAGGCACTGAATTTCAGCTTTAAGACTGATACAGTAGCAGGTTTCCAGTTGTCATGTTTTGATTTCTTTTGTGGCTCATCAGCATGCCACAACGCCGACAAGGAAAACATCAACTAATTGGTTTAGGGCATATTAATGCATATTGTCAAGCAGTCTGTTGTCTGTTTTTCTTCCATGCTTCTTCATGTTTATCTTGTGCTCTGGCTTCTTATTTTGTAAATATTATTGCAAATAAATGTAAAGACTCTCTTCTGGTGTCAAACTCGGCACATATGTTCTGCATATCCAAATGAAGTAACAATAGGCAAAACGTTCATTTGAGTGGATGGGGACTTAAATTATTGGGACTGTGCATTGAATATTATGTAACAAAAAACAACACTGCGGCAAGGATAATATTCAAATGCAGTAGGCCTATCATTTTAATAGTCAGTACTCAGAGACCTGGAAGACTTGACTTTGATTTGCAGAAAAAACACTTCAAAGGATGTAGCAACATTATTTTATAATTTTGTGGTTTTAGCATATCAACAATGAGGATGTACCTGCACTAAGTACATATCAATAATATTATAATTGTAATAATTAGTTTGGCCTTGACATGTAATCTGTCCCTTGATATGTTGCAATGGTATCTAACCCTTACAGCTGATGATACACAGAGCAACTTTTAGAGCAATCGTGCAGGGTAACGCTGTCGTCAATGGTAATGAGTAAAGATTTCTACCGTAATCCCCTCCCCCCACCACTCCTCCACCCGCCCCGCATCGCCTATCCATTTAAAACATAGTCGGACTTGCCTCTAGCAAGATTACCCAGCAACATTGCTCAAAAAGTCGCAATGAAAACACATCATAAATCTTGTCATGCAGTTGGAGGGTCAGGCACGGCCTCAAACCAAGCTAGTCTGAGAGGAGGCCCTTTGGCTCGACTCGCCTTTGTCTGGGTTTCCGTTGTAGAAGTGGTGTACCTGTACCTGCTTCCAGGTACTTTTTTTGTATCACCTCACCTCCGTCGAGGTTCCAATCCAGCTGAGGGATACTAAAATGTAACGTGAAAACACGACCGACAGCTTGTTGGTCAAGAGAGAATATTCACTATTTACTGCATCATCATCGCTGTACCAGACAGAGGCCAGCAACAGAAAGTTTTATATTTTACAGTTTTAGTATGGAATTTCATCACTAAATCCACTTCTGAGAAGTTTTAAGGTGAGAAATCAGCTGTGTAGATTTCGAATATTGACAGTTTTACGAGAAGTGATGGCGGAACAAAAATGTGCTTGAATATTTTCAGCGTTGAGGAGCTCCGCAAGTGGCTGCGGGGGATGCTGCGCCAACCCACGGGAGGAGAGTGTGAGGCCGACCGCTCACAGAGCCCTCTGCTCCCGCCGTCACACAGACTGCTGCAGCAACAACGGCAGAGGAAAACACAGCTGGGCTCTCTCCTGTTTTGCACCATCAAATCCCTGACACAATCCCTTGTCATTTAAAATCAGTAGTGTAAGAAAATCAGTAAGGCACAGGTGATGTAACAGAAGCAGACAAGCCACACTGGAAACTGGGTCTTTTATATCCTGTACAGCTAGACACAAGTGCTCCACATCTGGAATGATACTGCCATCAGCTCGCCTGGCCCCTTTAAACACAACATGGGTAGACTTACTGACAGCACACACAAGCAGCTTCTTCCCAACTTCCATAAACCTACTGAACTCTGGGATTGTCTCAGCATAACTTCTCTGACTTGTAACAATTACTTATGGTCACAAAGTACCATACATTGTTTAATCTTTACTTAAATATATGTAATATTAATTTTTGTTGCTGGAAACTGGTCTAATAATCTATGAAGACACCACTTCAACACTAAATTTAGCTCTTATTAAATGTACACATTATATAGCTATATGCTATATTTATTAATGAACTGGTTATCAAGAATTTGAATGCACTTTTGGTTTGTCATAAAAGTATTATAGTGCAACACAACAAAAAAGTGCTTGAATCTTAAATCTAGCCAGGGTCCTTCACAGTTTAAAAATATGTGCAGCTGGAGAGCCCATATGAACTCCAAAGCGGCTGTCACACACCTAATTTCTCACCATAACTAATTTTATTTTACCCAAATTAGGACCATCACCCAAGTTGCAGCCTATCAAACGGCAACAACCCCCAGCAATGACAACCGCAACCACTGCTGCTCCCTCAGAACACTTTGTGTCCGTCCCTCAGTCCAGGTGCAGCAACTTAGTCTAGTTTCTGCATATCTTATCTCTTCATTAACACAGTGACTTTGTTACTGTAACATTAGTGTTACCCATCCAAATCTAACAACTCCTGTTTGGCAAGTTTAACGTAACATTGCATAATGTCATCTAACTGACTGTGGACCACAGCTGTTATGAAAGGCAAAAATAGCTTTATACACAACACCATTTTTTACTGGTGAAAAGCTGGGAATTTTAACATGGTGGTGAATGGAAATTGACTCCCTTTTGGAGCAAGCCTCAAGCGGCCGCCCGATATATTGCAATTTTTATCACTTCCTGGATGGCTTTATAGATGAGACCACAATCTTGCCACTTGATTGTGCCAGTTTATGGAACTTTCTCGCCCACTGACTCCCTCACTATTGTGCCCAAGCACAAACGCCACCTGTTGCTGAATTTGGTTTTACTGTAAACATTTTAAAACAAATTCAGTAACAGCAAATAAAAAAGGACAAAGACATTAACCAGAGGGGGACCAGATCTTGACCAAAAAACTCTCCTGTAATGCCCTCATAGACAGTTCTCTTTAAAGGGGCATTATGTAGTTTCCAGCAGCCACTAGCGGTGCGGTTCTAAGATTGCAACCAGGTGTGTGCTCGTACGCGTGCTCGCTTGAACTCATGAGCGAGCAGAATCCGAAACACAACCGCTTTCATACAGAAATCCTGCAATAAACGCAGGAACACCAGCATGCAGGCTTTGGCTTTTCACTCAGACATGTTCAGGCTCTGTTACTTCAACGTTCCCGTCTCAGAGGCGGATCAACACCGGCGGCGTAACGTTACTTCATTCAGCGCAGCGAGACACGGCATATCGGCACAGTAACGTTACTCCCGAAAAATTGCAAAGTGAGAGCGGCTATAGACAGGTCAGGAGCCAGCTTCACACAACATGGTGGAAACTCAGGT
>JAPMOB010240559.1:0-10689 GCA_029875015.1 Lepomis gibbosus | reverse complement strand
ATCCATCCATCCATCCATCCATCCATCCATCCATCCATCCATCCATCCATCCATCCATCCATCCATCCATCCATCCATCGTTAACCACTTATCCTGCGTACAGGGTCGCGAGGGGGCTGGAGCCTATCCCAGCTGATATTGGGCGGGGTACACCAGGACAGGTTGCCAGTCCATCGCAGAAGAAAACACTATTAACCTGGTAATTTTTTTTACTGATGAATCTTCTTGAATAATAAACTAATCGTTCTGACTACACACCAAAACCAAAAGTTATTCCATTTACTGACAAAGGAAAGTGTCAAATCCTCACATTTGAGAAGCTGAAACCAGCAAATGTTGGGTGTGCTGGTGTTTTTTACTTGGAAAAACACCTGGAACGACTCATAGATTATTAAAATAGTTTCAAATTCAATTTCTATTTTTTATTAGTAGTACTTTAAAGGTGATTTTATACCTTTATTGGACAGCTGACAGTAGAAAGATAGATGAGAAGGGGAATGAAATGCAACAAAGGACAAACGACGAATCCATTCATCAACTAATTGTTCCAACTCTACATTTGGCAACTCCATCACTGCCCTTGTGTTAACATGTTGAGGCTGGTGGGCAGTGAGCTTGTGTCCAACGTACCTGAAGCAGACGGTGTGCCAGTCAGCGTTAAGGGCCTGGAGGTACTGTTCATCGTAGATCCTCTGTTTGCATCCCGCACAGACGGGCAAACTTCCTCCAGCTGTAACAGACAGTAACACACGAGGTCAAAGGATGCTCTGATGTCCACCATTTTACAGCTCACTGTGCATAAAATCAGTAACGACATGTAATAATTGCCAATGTTTGCTTGTTATCTCTGTCCTTATATCGCCTTTAATGCAAATCACCGGCACTGGTTAATGATCCTCACTAAAGCTCCAGATATCAAACACACTTCTGAGAATCCTTCATCATTACTGACAGACCGGCAACATGAATATCAGCAGCAGTGAACCGCTCTGTGTTTGTCGGTGTCTGCAGTTGGCCGACAGGCAATTTTAATGAGTATTACTCAGCAGCAGTGTAACGATTGATCTGTTTGATGGAAAGTCTTCAGTGTTTGGTATCAAATGATAATATTTAGAGAAATTAATACTTTTTGGCTCAAAGTTTTGGACATTTAAACATGTTCTTGTTGTCCAATGAGGACAGTTGCTGGCCAAATCACGTTGACTTGTGAATAAGCTGTATTTGCGATACTGTGCGAGAATTCAGAAACCAACTCTGATTAGCTACATAGCCGGCCCCCAAAATATATAACAGAGAAACTAAGGGATAGCTCGTGCGGTGGAACCGGTATTACAGAATCTCCACCATCGCATGCCTCAACCCTTGTTGAGTGTTTTGTGGGATGTGTGTGTTTTTTGGAAAGCCCTGGGGCCTGTAGGTGTTGTAATTTTGTCTAGTTATTGATCTGCATGTAGCTACTTGCAATAGATTCCACTCCAGGGTTTTTGCATAATCACATTCCTGCAAAGTTCTTAGGCCACATCATCAGAAGCCATCAAATTTACTTTTAACAAACTGCCCTCGCGCAGATCTTTGCAGGTGCAGTCTGATTTAGGTTATGCTCTACCTAAACAGGTGGATTAAACCTTATTGCACTTTACTTAATGAATTTACTGTATAAAGTAATAATGTTTTGTCTAACTGCTACTCAAGTTGAATCAAAATCAAGAAAGAAAACATTATAATTTAGGTAGAGCAGCTTTTAAGACAGAGACTCAAACCCTTATTTATAACTAATCCAGAATATTCTCGTCACAATAAGATGCAATAGTTGTTTTTTATCTACTACATGACTTAACTACACTGAAATTAGATGTAGCATTTGTGCTATTACCCTAAGGTTTATAAAGGGATCTGGGAAGAAGCCTGTGTAGAGCTGATAAGGGATAAGCATGGTGTGCTAAACACCTGTACATTTAACATACATACACACTTTCAACAATTATTCTCAAAAGTGCCAACAACACAATCATTAGATTAACTGAAGTAAAAAACAAAGATTCTTGCTTCATGTTTTTTTAAAAAGATACGTTTCTCTTTGACTTGAACACAGTTTGATAAGAAATGTTTCCATGAGATGATCCTCCCTCTCCCTAATGAGGAAAATGTTAATTCTGATTAGAGCTTCAGGAAAAAGCTATTTCGCAGAGTTGGAACAACTAATTCTGTAATGCACAGGAGAGAGAGCAGCAGTGAGTGTGTGTGTGTTGGTTTTCTGCTGATGCAAATCTGTTCATGGGACAGGACACAGCCGATAATTTTGTTGCTGCAGTTCATTTGCCTGAGAACACATCACACGGCATACTCTGTGTGTGTGTTTAGTATTGGCAGAACTATAATCTTTGAGAGGAAGAAGAAGCTAACGATGAATATTGTAACTTTGTGCACTATTAGCGTTTTGTTCTTGTACTTTCACTCCTGAAGCCCCGAAATGTTGGCAAGTTCAAATACTGTCTAAAATCCTGATCCTGCATCATCCACAAGCCACTTTGTCATGTCAGAGTAACAGGAAGTGCATGTTGTTACCTTTTCATCATAAAACCAGATTTTACTTCAACATGAAAACAGTTTTTTAGATTAAAACTTCTAACATGAGACTTGATGTCGACATGTGTGGGAATCCTAAGTAATGTCATTATGTCAACACATTACACATAATTACAATGGGATTGTTATTACAGGCAAAAACAAACTAAAAACAAGTACGACAGCAACACCACTCAACGGCTTAAACATCAGTTCAGAGACGCTTCTGCCTCCAGCAACACAACATCTGGATATTGGTATCAGTGCATCGAAGTTGTACCACAACAAAAAGTAATGCTGCAGCTTTTATTATCCTCCATCCCTCAACGTGAAAGCTGTGTTGGCAGAGGTTCTGTGCAGTCTGCTTATTACAGTAATGTCTGAGTGAGCCACCGTGCTGTAGTAGTTTTATTGATTGTAGGCAAGTCTGGTTCCTGCTAATGGCTTTTCTCTCCTCTCCCTTCACCTCTCTTCTTTTACTAATTAATTTTTTTCACCTCATCTCTTCATTATGGCGCATTTCTCTCCCTGATAATTACGTCCTCTTGACCTCTGTTGTCTGCAATGGTCTCGGACAGGACACAGATACCTCTGTAAATCCACATGAACACACACACAGCATATAACCTGTGCAGATATGGGACCTGGTGCTTGCAGTTCCTCCTGCAAATGAGCTTTTGCTCGCTCTAATGTAAAGTGAGTCATCCCATAAAAGATCTATTGTGAAGTGTCGGTGAACCTGACTGACAGCTATAGTTCACTGCCTCAGATCAGAAGCAGGATTATCAAAGTACAGTATAGTGTCTCTACAGCATAAAAATGTAAAAAGATTTGAGATAAAAACATATTCGGTTTCCCTCCCTCATCATCTCACAACCTCTCAATATTAATTTTACAGGCAGTGGTAGTGGTCCCAGGTTGGAAACCATTGTTCTACAGTGATTTCTGTATTAATACTACTTACAATGTTTTTAGAATGAGGCAAAAAGCTCATTCATCACCCACTGATTTTCATTATTAAAGCTTTGCCAGTCACACACAAGGAAATAGAATAGGAAAGTTGGGAGGATTTTAATTGTTGAAGAATTAGCTTTACATCCGGAAATAGCCCCTAATATGTTTTTAATTTCAGTTCAACTTTGGGTATGGGCTTTAGATTAGGCAAGCCGCAAGCCCATAACTTCAAGCTTCACCTTTTACAATTGTGCAGCATTGATTACACCTCATTTTGCATGTATTAATGTAACAACTTATTAATAAGCAGAATATATTAGGCTGCTTGTCTTAGAAGATTGCTTGCAAATGAACACTGTGCATGGCCTAAGGTTGAACACTGCACCCAAACATGAGGGGTGCATCAACTCGGAGAGAAAACATGGCTTCAGTTGCAGCACGAATATGGACGTGCAGCCTGACGCTCCCTGCAGATACTCCGATGCAACACTGTTGTCTGTGTGTGACAGACACTACTACGACAACCGAGGTAGAAAAAACAGTGAATAGCTGAATGTTTACTGCCAGTTTTGGTGGAGCATCTTCTGCGTTTTGAGCGGCAGAGGACGCACCGCTGTCCCCGCATCTCCCGCCCCGCCGCTGCACGCACCCAGCAACTCCTTACCTTCCTCCTCTCCCATGCGTTCGTCCTTCCAGGTGCAGCAGAGCAGCATCAACCTCATTCACTCACAGACACCGAGCTCCGGGAGAGAGCCAGCCGCCTTAGGTCGACAGATAACCGGTGTGCGACCACCACCACAGCCCGCCCGGCGGTCGTGTTGCTGTGTGTCGGTCGCTCCCTGCGGCGGCCCACACTGCTTCCTCCTGCCTGCACGTTTCTGCGGCGCTTCCTTCGAGAGAGCTGTTGACCAATGAAGCCGCTGAGCCGGGGAGAGGGATAGGGATCGGCCAACCAGGAACACTCCCCGGTTAATTAATGCATTAGGACGGGGAGGAGGGGTCAGGAGGAAGGCTGTGCAGTAAACACCACGGAGGGTGCAGTAATTGCTAAATAACGGTATGATAATTGAGTCCTGCACATTTTCCAGTTTCAACTGGAATTGAATTGAATTTTCTGAAGAACATTTAAATGCGTTCACAGTAGTTGAATCTTTCACAAATTAAAATGTTTAACAAGGCTGATTCTTTGAAAATGTTGAACCAATATGACAAAGTGGAGGCGGTGGAAACTGTTTCAGTAGGAGATAAGGGATAAAAGCAGTTGAAATGTCAATTGAAGGGTAACAGATAAAAGCGTGTGTAAGCAGTAAAACAAATTGAAATCAGCTGAATTGGAAGTGGTGGAGTATGCACTGAAAGCTATTGAAATGTCAGTTAAAATGTAAAATCTAAAAATGTTGAATCTCTCAGTCCTTTGAAAGTCTACGGGCAAGTACACAACAAATCTAGGACTGAGTAAAAAGTTATAGATAAATATTTATTTGGGTTTAAACTCAGCAGTTCTTTAAGAAATCAGCAACATTTATAGTTACTTAATGGTGGTAGCTTTCAAGAAGCTCTGAGGACATGACAAACTATTAACCTATTAAGTGATGAAGCCAAAAAGGTTTGTAGTTTTGTTGAAATACCTATACCTGCACAGAAACGTATAGCATTATACTTCAGATCAATAGTGACACACTGTAGTATTTATGAAGTGAGACAACATTATAAGACTAAAGATGATAGAACAACAGTGTGTAAGTTGCTTTTACATGATCATGGGTCAGTGGTTCTCCCAGGAGATCTTCAGAGAATGGCACCACAAGTTCATTATTTCCAGCTGGCACAACAAGAACAGTTTAAAGTCACCACTGAGACAAAATGTCTGCCCTTAATCTAGGGTTTGTTGTCACTACAAGAAAGAGCTCTGCCAAATCAGACATATGAGATTTTAAAATACACTATTCATATTGCCCAGTGGGAGAGACAGTAAAGATGTGCCAGAACTGAGATGTAGCAAAGGTCCCGAGCAGACAAGACCTGAGCCTGAGATGTTATCATTATGTGGTATGTGGCTTATTGCAAACAGATCTACCAGGACACCCCAGGCCCAGACCAGGTGTTTCTGATCAACTCACAGGACAAGCTGCTGCTGTGGAATGCTCTTATACAAAAAAACAAAAAACAATTGGGAAGATAAGACACAATCTTTTAACACATTTTATTTTGTTATTTAATGAAGCAAATAAAATGCTGGGATATCCGGGAACAAGTCACATGTGTGTCGTGGAAATATAAAAAGTGCAAAACCACACTGATCCTCCTTATAAAAACAGTTTTAAATAAAGATGAAGAGTATCTCACGGCACAAAAGACAAGGTCTGACACAGCGAGGCTCAAAGACAGTTCTTACAGAGCACCGAGTGAAGGAACTGAAGCCAGTTAACGTCAAATTAGTACAAAATACAGTACACAGTTACAGAAAGAGATGGGGTCACTTGGCAACAGCGCTCATGAACCTTTGGTCAGTAAGCCATTTTAAAAGCAGCTCAAGTAAATGAAGAACAATGGGAGCTTATGCCACACATAAACACACCCATTAAACAAAGTCTCATTCTGTATTACAATTCTAAACAGTGAATAAATGCAGAAGCAAAGGATTGTTTTTGTTTTATGTTCACACATTCCTGATAACAATAAAGCTATGAGTCAATTCATGGTGCAAAACAAAATCTCGAATAATCATGTAATGACAAGTTACATAAATGTAAATAACTGCTGCAATGAGACTAAGCATTTGAAGCAGACAGAAGCGCTCCATCCCAGACTTCAGGACAGCAACACATAATTAAACATTCATACATACATAATGTACATGCAAGAGTAGCATCTGAAATACACTTGAATCCACTTGGAACTTAAAAGGCTTTCCCATGGTTTTTTTTAACATCCTTTAATGAATTAAACACTTTTTGATTGTTGTTCCTCAGAGCAGAAGCTGCTCTTCATACATCACAAGTTTGGCAACAAAAAAATGCAGAGAAAACTGAACTGCATAGCAACTAGAATCAGCAAAGTTACTGAGAGCAGATGGGTTGGTCGGAGCCCCGATTCCTGCTGCTTTATACCCAGCAGGTCTAAAAATAGCAGCAGAGAAGACGGGGAGCCAGAGACGATGCTGAGATTGGCCAGATTTCATCCATTTCTGGACGAGCCTCGACCAACCCAACCCCTCTGGCATGACAGAGAAGCTCTGCATGGCAAGGTGAGACAGTGCGGGCTTTAGCGGTAAGGACAGTTCACCTTGCTTTAGGATTAAAACCAAAGGGGAAATCGTTCATAGGTCACATTGGCAGCCGGTGGTTCAGACAGTCTTTCGCACAACAGTACAAAACACACGCACATTCATGCACAAGAACAACACATGCTGCCACAAACACACTCTTTGTCTGGTGCAGTACGCAGAGTTAAAGCTGATTAACTTGACCACATTAATGATTAAAGGCACTATCAGTAACATACGTCACATCAGAATGTGTACAAAATTCTGGGTCGGTGGGTTTGTATTAAAACAGACGTTTAAGTCAAGTAAGTAAAAACAAAACAACGTCTTTACACTTTTTCTAATGGGGTTTGTTTGCATATAAAATGTACATTCTAGATCATGCAGTAGCACCATGGTTTCTTGAGGTCACGCTGTGTCTCAAGTGATCCTCTACTTCCTCCTCCCACAGTATTTGCCCTGGCATCCTGCAACTCCACCTGCACCAAAGACCAGCAGAATAACAGTTCAGTCTGATAATGCACACACATATCTGTACATCTTTTGGTCTAGTTGGTGTAGTCGTGTTGTCTTTTACCTCTGTAGACCCCTCCTCCTCCTCCTCCTCCTCCCGCACCACCAAGGAAACCCTGCAATGGACCGTACTTGGCTGCTTTGGCTGCAAAACAACAAAAGGATCAGCCAATAAGAGCTATTTCCTTTAACTGTCATCTTCAACTAGCAATTATACTGCACCACCCAGCCTCCCATAGAAGCTGTTATACGCTAAAGAAAGAAGACCTACTCATGTTCACTACCAGTGCTGTGAATTAAATTACAGATGGATGTATTGATGGAGGCATTAGGTAAAGAGCATGTCACACAATGTAAGTGGATGTTCAGTACTGTTAAAAGGTCAGTGAGGCATGAAAAGGAAACGGCTACTGATGTACCGGTCAAGAAATGGACCCCGATCAGCCATAACATTCTCATCATTAACCCCCTGCTGGTTATTATGTAGGTCTCCCTTTGGCCACCAAAACAGCCCTGACCGGTCGAAGAATCCACTCCACTATGTACGCGCTGTGTGTTCTGACACTTTTCTATCAGAACGAGCATCAACTTTTTCAGCAATTTGACCGACAGTATTTTGTCTGTTGGATCAGACCACACGGGGCAGCCTTTGCTCCCCACATGCATCGCTGAGCCTTGGCCGTCCGTGACCCTGTCGTCGGTTCAAAACTTTTCCTTCCTTGCACCACTTATAATGCTGATCACTACAGACCATTTTGGAGATGCTCTAACCCAGCATAGCAATCACCCTTGTCTTGGCCCTTGTCAAAGTCACTGAAGTCTTTAAGCTTGCCAATTTTTCCTGCTTCTAACACATCAACTTTGAGGACAAAATGTTCACTTGCAGCCTAATATTTTCCACCCACTGCCATGGTAATGAAATAATCAGTGTTCTTCACTTCCCCTGTCAGTGGTCATAAAGTTATGGCTGATTGGTGTATCTTATCCTATTGAAATCATCATGTTGACAGGTTACCTGTAGGTCAGACTGAACACTTGCCTTGTTAAGAATTTATACATTATAATATATAGCTCAAATTTTACATTGGACAAAGTAGTTTGATGCAACAATCTTAAGTTAAGATCCATTTACTATCTTTTCCCAGAGCTTTCAAACACATCTCAAAGAAAGCTAATAAGTAAACCTTGACTTTATTATTTTGTCATATGTTTAGGATGTTCAGTACTTTTTATTAGAATAGAATAAGAAAAAAACAACTTCATTTATGATGTGAATGAAATGTCAAGTAGAGAGATGCTTATAGATAAATGCCATAAAATGTGAAGTTGAATTGTCACACCATGGAACATCATTTCCACTACTGACAGTTATAAACCAGACTGTTGGCTGTTTCACTGGCTCACACAATAATCTTACGGGCCGACAACATCAGGTTAAGTGGAGCATCTAAAAGTATAAGGATAAGACCGTGTGTGAATTTATATAATGACGGTATTACACTCTAAGTTGAGCCTTCTTTCATTCGGATTTTGTCAATTCCTATCTGCAGAAGACTTAACCATCTACTTTCCTTTACATTTAAAGTCACTTAACAGACAGACACAAAAACATAACAGTTATATGGGAAACCAGACATGCTTTCTTTGAAATAATCCTGCTAGCAGTAATCTCAAATGTTCAGGAAAATGCAGATTATCATGTGTTCGTACTGGTTGTGCTGTGCCATCTGCATAGACAGAACTCTCACTACCAACCCACACCCTTTTTCAAACTCATCCAACTAATCTGACATGTTGCCCTCCTCTGCCAACAGACAGACAGAGATATTGGAAAAATTGGTTGAGGTGCAGGGGACAGTCAGTGACTGAAACAATTTTCTATCATAACATGGTGTTATTTCTCTTTAGGTGTATGTGGAGATGTGAAGAGGTGGGTGTGTACCTTGTTGAGGAGTCAGTGGGGCTGGTACATATCCACCTAGACAACATTAAAGACAAAGGAGAGATGAGAGCGTAATTAGCACTAATGCTAAGAAGGAGCCACTTTGGATCTGTCACGGTGGTTGCGGTGGTTGATATATTTGTCCAGGCCAGGATGTGATAAGGAGAAACTGCTGACATTAGAGCAGATCACATGGGAGGCACTTAGATCAGGTGCTGAGCTGTCTGATCCCGAGATGCTCTCAATGTATTCAAGTAACCAAACTTAAACATACAGTAATGCTTTCCTGTCTGTGGTTTGCATTTAAAAGACACAGATGAGTAACCTTAGTTTGGTAGAGGGAAAGTGCAGGTTATTTTGAATATTTACACGTCTGAAATTTAAATAAAGTGAGCTCTGACACAGACTGCACAGCCTAATTTTCTTCAGATTAATTTTGCAAATGGGAAAAAGATTGTATTAAACATCAATATCATTATTATTTGCTCCACTGTCTGTAGTAATCTAATTAATCTCTCCATATTCGGGTGCTCAGAGAGGAAAAACGCAGATCGTCTTCATTCAAACACAATTTAATTCCCTCTTGCAAAGGCCTCCCATGTGTGTGTTAACAAGTTGAAAAGAAGGGGAATTGGTATTAATTCATGTATTTGTGTGGGAGATTACACAGAAACCCACATAGTGGAAGTGTGCAGAAGGGGAGCATCTTAGTGTTTAGGTGAAAGTGTCATAAAGGGAAGGAGAGAAGGGGGACAATATAACTTGTTGGGCCCATAAACTAATATTTTTAACATCTCTTCAGTTGGATGAAGAATCTTAAATTGTCATTCTGCAGCAGTTCTCCTCTCCCTTTCTTTATGCTCTCAGCACTAAGGAGGAAGCGATAGGTCAGTTTCCCTGTCCTTTAAATCCTCCAGCTGTGTTACCTGGCAGTTGGCAGCTGGGCATTAATCCGCCTCCTGATCCAGAAAATAAGGATAAAAAGTTAAAGAATCATCTGTATAATAAAACCTTGTCTATGTGAAGGCAGTTTGAATGTCAGCTAACTTATTTGGGTTCATTTTTGGCTTCCAGTAGCAAAAAAAACCCCAATAATGACAAATTATGCATGAAAAGGTTTAGAAATATTGAAATAAACATGAATACTTTCATGGAGCAAAATTAAACCAAATTTAATCTCTATTAAACCAAACTAAGTCATATTTACTTTGTTAAAACCATGTCTTGTGTTTTGTTTATTTTTTGTTGCTGCAAGAACCAGCTCTTATAAACAACCACACATGACCCTCAAAGAGCATCTCTGGTGGTATGAGTCCCCGTCGGTTAGTGTGCATTCATGTTAAAGTCCCCACTGAGATATAAAAACATGGAACACACACACACACACACACATACACACACACACACACACACACACACACACACACACACACACACACACACACACACA
>JAPMOB010240557.1:0-22761 GCA_029875015.1 Lepomis gibbosus | reverse complement strand
CCCATTGTCCAATCGAATGAATGGAGCGGCGGGCCCTCGGTTGTGCTGACAGACGTTTCCAGCTGCTTGGATTGTGCAGAGACTGCAACGATGGAGGAGAAACTTGTGGCTGTTGCGCGTTATCCAGAGTTATGACTTTACAAACCTAAACTACCATAATATCAACAAGAAACAGCAGGTCTGGAGGAAAGTTAGTGAGGCAATTGAGATGTCTGGTACATTGCTTTCATTAATCTAACCTGTAATAACACTAACAGCAGTAGCAAACAGTTCATAGATAAGCTTTGAACCAACCATCATTCAGGCAAAGCTCCTGCACCAACTGGTGGCGCTCCCCGCAGTGTCTCCCCTTTCTGATGGTCTCATGTACCCGCACCGATCTCCGTTTCCCCGTCTTCAGTATGTTTAAAAGCCTCTCATCCTCAATCAAACCAAAAATTAGCTACAGATCACTGGTGCTATAATCCTTGATTGACAGGACAGCTGATTTGGTGGTTGCCTAGCAACATGAAGAAAAAAACGCAGCGCATTGCTCTTTCCAAATTCCAAAAAAGACATTGCGTTTTCGAACCTGCAAAGCGCGTTGTGTCTGATCGGGGCCTAAGTCATGCAACACAGAAACACGATGCTGCTGAAAGAGTTTTTGACTTGGTATTTTTATTAAAATATTTTGTACCATGCAAATAACACTTATCTGCCTACACTTATTCTGCGCATGTCGCCGAATTTACTTTGCAACGACTCCCAGTCTGTTTTCCACCGCACTCCTGTGTTGCATTCAGTAACAGCCCCAGCTCGTTGTTGGTCCATGCAACAACAACAAAAAAATCTAGTGTGGTTCTTCGTCTGCATTACTTTTTTCAAATATTCTGTAACAACGGAACAGACCATCTGCTTCATGTTTACACCAGCGCGTGCATGCCCAGTGTACGTGAACGGCCACCAGATGTACATTTTCAGTCGTTTTAATGCAGACGGAGATCAACTCTGACACGCAGCTAAAACACTGGTGTAGTGTGTGGGGCCTCAGAGCCAACTTTTTGTTGACGTGTTACCCCGTCTCACAGTGCAGTTCTACAGATATCACAGATATTTACACCTCATCGTATCTATCATTAAGATAATTAAGCTTCTCTTCTTCCTCACCTCTTCCAGTGCCAGTTTTTCGTTAGCCTGTCGGAGGTCCTGGCTCATGGTGTGGATGACATGCTCGTGTCGTTGGGCCATTGCAGCCATTTTTTGGTTCCTGTCCTGTAGGGCAGAGATCTCTCTGCGGTAGGCGGATACAGTCTCCTGGAGCATCTCATACCTGAAACACACAGAGACAAACAGAACAATGATCTCCACGAACTGAAAAATAAGGCAGCTGCAGTAGCAAAACCGGACCTAACAAACCTCTTGTTGCTGAACTCTAGCTGAGAGGTCAGCTTCGCGTGGCTGGAGCGGAGCTCTGTCAGCTGCTTCTGCAGCCTGTCGTTTGTTTCATTCGACATCCTGTCGTTCTCCGCCTTCTCCTTCTTGTACAGAGTAAAGGCATCGTTCAGCTGGAAATGCAGAGACACACGCATCAACTCAGCTACTGCAACACATTAGTATGAAGATGAAGAGAAATGCAGATTTAAGTGCGAGCGTGTTGATGTTTGTGTACCTGTTTCAAAGCAGCTTTAGCCTGAGCGGTCTGAGCCGACTCTGCAGCAGCTGCTCTCTGAGGGGTAGAGCGAGTAGCTGGGACTGAAGGCTTGACTTGTGCGGGGTGGGATGAAGAATCTGAACCTACAGACACACATGAAAAACTTAACCTCCACACAGACAGTTTCCACATTCACCGTATGTGTCAGTGTTCTGGTGTTACTTTGCGGAGGCAGGCTGAAGCCGGTGCTCTGTGTCAGCAGGGCCTTGTACATGTCTCTCTGTCTGGCACTGGAGTCAGCCAGCTGTTTCTGCTGGTTCCTCTGCTCTCTCAGCTGCTCCACCTCCTTCTGAAGCTTATCCACACTGGCCTCCAACTCTGACACACTGAAGGGAAGACAGAGGGAATGTTTACAACCAGTAGCTTCACTGCTCACCTGATCCGCAGCAGGAAACACAACCGAGCATGAACAGAAATGCATGGATGGATTCTAGAAACAGATTGAAGTGAGTGTCTAATAGATAAAGATTTAGTCATTTTATCATAGCTCGTGGTACTCCACTTATCATTACTCTGCACTGGCTCCATGTTGCTGCTTGCATTTAATTCAAGAGACTATTGCTGAACTACAGATTGTCCAGTAGCAAAGCACGCACCTACCTGAACTCCCCACCACCAGTGAGCTATCTCGTACAATCGGCAAATGACTGATAAGACTTATTGTCATCGCGAGGCAGGAAAGGTCTGCGAAGGCTCTCAGTCATCCAGGTCACAGTTATCCAAAGAAGGTTAAAGTCAAGGGAACCTGGACTTGTTTGAAGATACCAGAAGACGTTTCGTCCCTCATCCAAGAGACTTCTTCAGTTCTGAAAGATCATCAACACCGCTGGTGCGTTTGTGCGTTAGTGCACCAACCTGCGATATCGATGATCTTGGCTAACGAGTTTCTTGAACCAAGTCCAGTTGCCCTGGACTTTAACCTTCTTTGGAGGCAGGAAATCTCAATCCAAGCTCTTCTCCTGTTCGGTGCACTGATGCTGAAACGAGTAACCAAACTCGACTCATCGGTCATCAGAATCTTTGTCTTCAACAATGACTTGAAGACCTACATCTTACGAGAGTACCGCATCACCTACCGTGTTCTTGACCTCTCTCTCTATCCCATTAAAAATCGTCAATAGGAATTTGGAACAGAGTGTTGCAGCCCCCGCAGATCCAATCTTATCTACTGGGGCTTGGATTGTGCAACATTTGTACGTTGCTTTGGGCAAAAGCGTCAGCCACTAGCAGAGTCAGTAGGTAACAGTAGTAGCAGTCATTACCGCGCCGATGTGACTTGGCTCTGCTGTCTGTCCTTTTCCTCCTCCAGCTCCCTCAGCCTTCCCAGCAGGCTTTGGTTCTGCCTCTGCAGCTCCTCCACGCTGCGGAAGGACAGAGGGTGCGGACTGATGACCTCAGAGGTGCTGGAAATGTTGGCGACGCTGCCGTCTTCCTTGGTCACCTGATTACCTCTGGCTTCCTCCAGCTCCACCAGAAGGGCGCACAGCTGGAGAAGAGACATCTTAATGAATGAAAGCATCTGCACCAATCAGAGATCTCTAATTTTTCACAGTTACCCCCTTTATTCCACCCCTCCCCTGTTTCACATGATAGTTATATAATCTGATCAGATAAAGAGTAACAGAACTGTGTGTACCTGTGCTGAAGTGTCCTCCAGCCGCCTCTCTGTCCTCAGTTTGTCTCTCTCCATGGCATCACAGCGCTGCTTGGCCTCGTCTTTCTCTTTTTGTAAACTGTAGATCTCCTAATGACAAAATGTTCAAATTAACAGACTAGTGTTGTTATCCAGAATTTAATCAAACACCATGTGCACTTTTACAAACACAGACAGAACATGAACTTGTGCCGGACCGTTCTAGCCTGTTCCAGCTTGTTGCACAAGGAGGCCATGGATCTCTGCATGCTCTCGTACTCCTCTCTCTGCCGCTTGAGGACGGGAGCCTTGGACTCGACCTCCTGAACGATCTCATCCAGAACTCGGCTCACTCTCCTGGTCTCCTGCTTCTCAAGCTGAAGCTGCGTCTGACACTCGGCGTACGCGTTATACAGCTGAACACAGGGACAGAGGAGGAAGGATTAATACTTCATAGACTCACAAAGTCAAATTCTGCACTTCAATACTGATGTTTTCTATGTTTTAGCCTCAAAAGTACAAATTCCATTTACTTTATATCGTCACTTTTCAGCGGATTGTTTTTAATTCACAGCAAGTTGATATTCGTAAAATAGAAAAAGTAGTGGAAAGCAGAGGCTCCATTGATTGTGTCTAAAAGCTTCCAATATGTAAGTTACATTATCGCAGTTAGTTATTTATTAAGTCATTCTTGGTGCATTCGTGTCGTTGGAAATCCAATTTTCTTTTTGCTGTTTAATTTAAGCAGTGTTGCCTAATATTTGTTGGGAAAAAAACAAGACAACACAAAGAAATGAATTAACAATAAAGATGCAAAGAGTGTGTGATAAAATAAGCAGGTGCTGCCAGACGCCACAGGAAGCTAATGTGTAAAGAGTTTTATCAGTGGGAAACACTTAATTAATGTTATTATGCATACATTAACATACAATTCCCATACAGTCCCATTAAACTCACATCAAAGAACTTCATGCCAGGCTTGACAATGGCCGCGATGGAAGCTGCTGATGGACACATGGAGTCCAACTGCTCCTCAGTCAGCGAGGGCCCACCTGGAACACACACACAGGTAAAAATGAAGGTGGTGTGGCGCGTAAAGACATTCTTGCAGACACACTTAATGCACATATGCAGACACATAATTCAGTGACAAACATATACTGCACATCTATGTAATGTGAAAGTTAAATGTGTGTGTTCTTACAGCAGCGTCTGCCTGCAGCCTTCACGGCGGCGTTTTCCAGCTCTTTCTCCATTTTCTTGATCTTTTCTCGAAACTCTGCTTCAAGACGCGTCTTTAGGTCCGCTCCCTCCGACACCTTCTTCTCTAGAGTCTTATTGGCTGCAAAGATAGATCACACATGTCATCGTTTATATTTATTAGATGTAAATCTACACATGACTGAGTGGAATTTTTCCTGATTTCCACTTCAGGTGTTCTTTACCTGCCCTGTTATATATTAAGATTATATAATAATCAGTCAAATGCAGCCAACAATGGTGAGGAAGGGACAGATTCAGACAGGTTCATCCTTCCAAAAAGGTAATCAGTGTTGTTGTGTCCCATAAGGTCTTGTGTTGGGGTTAGTGTTCGTGGTCAGTATGTTCTCTCTCCCTTTCGCGCTCTTTCTCCAGGTATGAGCCGGTACCGTGACGTCATTCTCGCGGCTGCATCTGCAGGAATCAGCTGCAGGAATAAGGAGCCCTCGAGGTCGGAGAAGTGCGTGAGGAGTATTGGATCGTATCGCCGTGGGCAGCGCTGGAGAAGGGGGCGGGGAGGTGTGGCGAGAAGAAGGGTGGCCCAGCTCCTGCAGCGGCGGCCGCTGTGTGTCGCCTCCTGCTGCGTCAAGGTGCAGGTGATACGGTCTTGGTCCCGGTTGGACTCCGGTGAGCCAGACTGTTTGTTTTGAAGGTGGGGTATATTCAGGTGGGCTCTTGAAACAGACAGCTGATTGTTGTTTAGGCTACTAATCTTGTTTCTTTCTGTTATTTCACAGACGCCCACATAACTTTAGTTTTTTAAGTCCCCTATTTTTGCCTCCAGACTGTTTTGGTTTGTCCCCTAATCTCCTCCAGTGGAGATTGCTTTCTGTTTTGCTGCCTGCCGATAACAAACTTTGTTAAAAATTTGTTAAAAACAGTGTGAACAACGGCCATTTAGAAATTACATGTCTCAAGGTGAAAAGAGTATTTAGGACAAAATGGAACAGAGCAATCGCGCCTTCATTTTAAAAATCGATATACTTTCATCATAAACTTTCCTATTCTGAAAAAATAAAAATATAAAACAAAGTTTAAAAAGGTGAAAAGCAGTTTCTTCCAACATCTCTGAGCATAATCCAGGCAGCAGGGATGTTTGTCACCACAATGTAATTAAGAAAACAATTTAGTAACATACAAACATAATTTCTAGGAGACAAGGTCGGCCAGGAAAGCTATTAATGCTGATGAGAGTACTCTGCATAGTGTAGGCAGACCATTCTGTGCTTATTTATAAACTGACCCGTCAATGTTGTACGGTTTTTAATAATGTAGAAGGCTTAGGGTTAACATTAGCCCTTGATAGCTTATCAAGAAAACTAACCCTAACCCTACTGAGTGACAAATCTAAAAACTTGAATGATACCTTCCCCGATGTCTTTAACCAGCTTGCTGAGCTCTTCCACGGCTCTGCTCAGTTCTTGGTTCTTGGTCTCTGCAGCTGTTGCAGAACTCTACAGGGAGAAAAAAAGACACCATATAAAGATGAAGAACATTGTGGGGAGAAAAAAGGAACAACATGACAATCTTTTTTTTTTTTTTTAATTATGAGAATATACAGGTGCATCTAAAAAAACAACAACCTTTGAGCTGCACCTGTAGGTCTTTGCTTTCATCAAATTCGCAATTGGGTTTCAAATGCAAAATACGTTTTTGTAAAAATATTAGTGCTGGGCAATGATTCAAATTTTTAAATCGCAATTAATCGCATAGTTATGCACAAACCTGAATAACGAATTTTAAAGTAGTGTTTTGCGCACTTTTAATTTAAATGTACTGCTATATACAAAAGTGCAATAACATGTGGTTTGCAAACACTTTAAACAAATAAGGTGCAGTATTCCCTTTACACAGCAGCAATAAAATATTTCTTGTTAATCTCAACTTAAATATTAATGTAATCAAATCAAATTTTATACCAAAGCTATTTGCCACTGCCAGAGAATTACCTTTTATCTAGTGTCGAGTCCAGAGCCACGATCATATCACAACATGCACCTTCTGATCAACAGGTTAACATTTATAAATCGGTTTTGTTTTTTTTCCTCGACAGGTGTCAGCAGAAACATTTTTCTTTTATCAGGGAGCAGCATAAACAGTCTATGTTCAGTAGCACGTGTCCCTGTTAGAGTGAGGTGAAGTGGTCGCCTCACGCACACCGCCAAAGTTGAATTGTCTTATACTTTTTGTACGCAACGCGCAGCACAAATCATTGGAAGAGAGAGTGATCCTCGCTGTTTGGGAGTTTCCAGAATCTAAATAGTTATCAGGACATCAACAAGGAGGGAATTCACATGACATCCCATCCATCCAAACAACTTCATCTGCTTGTCCAGGGTCGGGTCGCGGGGCAGCAGCTCCAGCAGGGGACCCCAAACTTCCCTTTCCCGAGCCACATTAACCAGCTCTGACTGGGGGATCTCGAGGCATTCCCAGGCCAGCGTGGAGATATAATCTCTCCGCCTAGTCCTGGGTCTTTCCTGAGACCTCCTCCCAGCAGGGCGTGACTGGAACACCTCCCTAGGGAGGCGTCCAGGAGGCATCCTTACCAGATGCCTAAACCACCTCAGCTGGCTCCTTTCAACGCAAAGGAGCAGCGGCTCTACTCTGAGCTCCTCACCCCATCTCTAAGGGAGACACCAGCCACCCGCCTGAGGAAACCCATTTCGACCCATTTAACTTAAGTTAAAATAGGCTACAGCTGTGTAGCGCGCACAAGCCGTTGCCATGGTTACTATCCATAGAGCGCCTGCCGTTTAATAATAACGCATTAACGTGCCCAGTCCTGATACATATGAATTGTCACGTACAGCAGCAGCTCAAATTTCTTTCTTTCTGATTGTTTTGTGATGCACCTGTTCTCCTCCTTGCAGGTATTCTCACCTTGTAGAGCGAAGACAACTTGACATGAGCGTTGAGCTCATTGCGGTATTTTTCCTCCATGGCACTCTGCTCATCTTTAGCCTGGAGAGACATGCAGACCATATCTATCACATCACGTATTTGTTGTTTAAGGTTACTGACTGGCAGAATATTACATATTTTATTCCCCCATCACAACACATATTACATATTATATATTTATCCTGTACATAGTAGGTTAAATATATGATATTCCTTGTTTGACTCCTTAAAACATCCTT
Organism: Lepomis gibbosus; assembly: GCA_029875015.1. Classification (NCBI taxonomy): domain Eukaryota; kingdom Metazoa; phylum Chordata; class Actinopteri; order Centrarchiformes; family Centrarchidae; genus Lepomis; species Lepomis gibbosus. The sequence continues at coordinate 15,035 of JAPMOB010240557.1, read as the reverse complement.
AAACTGAGAGCTACAGAATGAGCTGCCTTAAGTAACCTTCACTAACTTTGTGTCCCTGAGTCTTGGAGGAAGGCTTTCCAATGTCAGTGACTACTGTAAGATCCCACTTGATCTTCACTTAGGACATCAGTCAGTGCCTGCTTTCAGGACCTGAGGGTCTTCACGATGGTGTGAGGGGCCTGTGAGCTAAACACCAGCTATCATATATTCCAATACAGCATAAAAATGTAATGAGAAGCAAATATCTAAATCTTAAAACCTGTCTGTGTCCATTAAATTCTCAGCTGAGGACTGTACACTGGTTTATTACCTGTTTCAGTTTGTTGTTGAGGTCTTCGGCTCTCTTACTTTGGCTTTCGCTGGTTTCCTTCAGGGAAGCGAGTTGACGTTCCAGTTCAGTCACCTGTTGAAGAGAAAAGTTACTTCCAAAGACACTCACACTGTGGATGGACGGCACGGCTCATCATCTTTTTATTTTTAATGAGGCATTACAGTGAAAACATTCCTTCTTGCAAACATTTTAACCTCTGACATTTTGGAATATAAATCCATAAAACTATGGATCTGGTTGCTTTTTAACCCTCTAAAGAATGAATTTTTATTTTACGTGTGTTTTGTTTGTGCATTACCTGTTCCTTGCTGCTCTTCAGATTACCCTGTAGCTCCAGTATCTCTTTGCCTTTCTCTCTGTTGATGTTCAACACTTCATCAGTTTTGGTCTTCAGTTCTTCAGTTAACCACTCGATTTTCTTCTCGTGTAACTCCTTCTCCTGCTCCAAGCGCGTCTCCCGGTGCTACAACAAAGCCAGGACATAATAATCACCAAAAACAAATGAATAAATAAAAACAGACTTGTGGTTGGCACTTTAACCATTTACTATTTTAAACTACACGCTGTAGTGTACTGAGGATTTGTGGCAAGTGGATCAGTCAAGACCTAAATTCAGATTTTTTGCTACTGCTTAAAAAAGGTAGAATGAGTGAAGCCTCCCGCTCGATCATTATGTCTGATCTGGTGAAAGTGTGTGGTGGTGTCTCGATCTGCAGAGTCGCTGCCATCAGCCTGTCTGACACAAAAGCCTCCCCAGCTACCACGGCATTCCCAAAGCTGCCAGTTAGAGACAACATTACTGTTGGCAGTGTGTGTTTTCACTAACGTTGAAGAACTTTTACAGCAACTTTGTCATGCACATGGTGTGGAGCAACTTTGAATATTGTGTTTACAAACCACAAATCCAACTGATTCTACCTCTAAGAAGCTCATTTGTTGGTGGTCAGGAGCCATAATTATGCATTTTCCCCACTTATTTCTTTACAATCCAGAGTTTTCTTGGAGCCAGAATAGCCAGCTAGGCGTCATTTGGACAAACTGCAGTTTAATGCACATGAGCTTTAGCATTAAGATATAATGGTTTCTGGTGTGTACCTGTACAGAGGACTCAGACGACTGTATGTCATCCAGTTTTAACTGCAGTTCCATCTTGACTTTGCTCGTTTCTGTCAGCTTCTCATTCAGACGCTTCACATCCTCTGCAAACACAAAATTCACAAACATAAAATCACTGAAGCTTTTCTGAATCGAGTGTCTGTTGTTTTCTGCACAGACTGAAAAGCCCCTGGAGGTGAATTTGTGATCTGTGATACTGGGCTGTAAAAATAAAACAGACTCGATTTGGCAGGAAAAACAGAAGATTAACTGTTACCGCTGTAACCAAAGGCCTAAAAAAAAAAAAAAAAAAAGGAATTTTAAGGGAAATTCAAGTTTGCACAGCAGCACAGGGGAAACGCACTGATATGATCCTGGGTGCTGTAGCGTTAACATGTCTTTGGACTGCATGTGTGTGTAAACCTGACATCTTACCAGTAAGGTTTTCCACCTCCTGCGTTCTTTTCTCCAGCAGCCTCGCCAGCTCTCTCTTCTCTGCCTCAATCTCATACTTGGCCTTGGTTTGCTGCAGCCACACACACACAAACAGAGTACGGTACCTATATTACACACAGTAATAATAAAATACTTTATACTAGGGATGCACCAAATGTTCGGCCACTGAAATTAATTGGCCGAAAATAGCAAAAAAAAAAAAAGCACTTTCGGTGTTAAAAGAACAATTACGTCGACTGTGAAAAGGCAACAAACGGTCTGACGCGCTTTGAGGGTTTCTGTCACTCGTTTCTGAGAAGGTGAAATAACCGCGCCTACAGTTGGAGTGCACACGTATTCCAGCCTTTACGGTACCTGAATCGGCCCAGAGCGAGCTGACAGGGAGGTTAGAAACTTTATCCTGTCAGTTTGTCTCTTTACAAAGACAAGTGTTGCAGTATGAGAGTCCTACCTGAAGAGAGGCTGTGAAGTCTGCATGTTACAACATTATTTATCAAACAGGGTCAGACTTGATTAATTTAGCGAGAGGAGGATGCACGTGACAACGTCCGGTTTTCAAAATAAGGCATCTAATCAGGATGGAAATAAGATTAATGCGATTATATTCACCGAAAGTATAAAACAAATTACATGTGTGCATTAAAAGTAAATGGATACATGAAATATGTTTACATAGGCAAAATAAATGGAAAAAAATGTGAATGTACTTATTCAGTAAATTTTTTCTTTATATTCAGTTTCGGCCAAGTATTTTCATTTCGGTGCATCCCTACATTACACTGCACACTAATCAGTCATAAATGACACACATGACAGTCTGATGCATTATATATTTTACTTACAATGAAACTGACCGCAGAGTAACTGTAACAGAAAAATAATAAACGCACCTGTTGTGGTGGTTTGTCCTCGGAGGTCTCTCCTTCTATTCCCTTCAAAGTGCTTAGCTCTTCGTCTGCAGTGAGAGAAACATTAAGCTCACAACGAGGCCCAGAAAAAGAGGAAGCTGCACGAGTCCGCGTCTGTTCAACTTGATGTTTAGAGACTCCATCTCTTTTCGAGGGAGGCCAAGACAGCACGCCAGTTACAGTTTGGTGCTCTCTTCATCCAAATTTGGCAAACACTGTAGGTGTCATCTTTTTTCATGCAGCGGTTTTTCTTCATTGATAAACGGACCTTGCTTGTTGAAAGTATATTAAATCAGTATCATTTTACAGCTTTACAATCAGTGAAAACATGGAAGCTGTAGATGTTGACTGTATCAAGCAAAGCAGGACACATATTTAACAATTAACCTTGTTCTGGGACATTTTAATGCTTTAATGTTGTCAAACTCCTTCATTCATTGAGACAAAAGCACAGTGTATTGAAGAATGGATCATTTCAGCAAAGTGTAACGGGCATTCCATAAATACCATTTCCAAACACACTGCATGTAACCCTGAACTCTGTGAGACTCATGTTTAATGTGTAATCGTAACAGGCGAAATATCTCAGTTCTCAGTTTTATCCAGACTTCAGGGACAACGTGTCTCTTTGGGATGATATGACTGACTCTAACGTTGGATAAATAACAGGCTTACTGAGCTCTCTATTAATTCGAGCGTACATGTATACGCCATTTGTGTTTAGCTGTGAGTCCTTCTGCAGAAGACTTGAATAAAACTCACAGAAAGACAGAAATTGTTTGTCTAAGCTGCTGATTTGAAAACTCAAACTGCCATCACAGAAGCAAGCTTTAAGTCAGGTAGTTGCGTCTAAGAAGCTGGCCGCTGCTGACTTGAAGCACTGTTTCCTCAACAACTGAAGACAGGAAAATGTGTGTTAACAGTATGTGTGTGAAAACTCACTGAGTTTTTTATTTTCCTCCTTAAGTGTCTGCAGGTCTCTGGTAGCAGACAGGATCTGGTCCTGACTCTCTGCAAGTCTCTTCTCGATATCGAAGTATTGCTGTTCTGTAGGGGCAGAGAACATTTGACAGAAATACATGAGCACACGTCTTACAACTCCACAGACAAATATTTTTGTTTTGCTATATTTCAGACTACCGTCTGTCTACCGACAGGCTAGTTTGAAATAGCAACAGATTTTATCAGCAGCAGCTTTACAGCTCTGCAAACTGTCATCATATTGTGCAAAAGGACACACACACATTGATTTTAAACATTAATGACCAGGACTAAACAATTAATATAAATCTAATTGAAATTGCAATACGGCCTACTGCAATTTTTAACTCGCAGGAGGTGCAATATTTGTTAAAGTCAACAAACCATTTTAAATTAAATATTGCCGTGCTGCAGAGATGTCCCACATCTTATTCTACAGACTTTGGTACAGATCCTTGCAAAAATCACACCATAATCTATTAAATGCGTTTTCCGAAGAAACAGAGAATAATTAGGTAAAAATGATTATTCCTTCCAATTTTGCAAATCATATTGTAATTGCAGTATCAGTCAAAATAATTGCAATTAGATATTTTTATTAAGATTACCCGACTATTAGCCCTGTTATTGACCATCATATTGTTAGGACAAGGACAGTTCCTAAATAAGATTGACTCAATGAAGTGGAATAATTTTATTCTAGGATAGATTTATGGGAAAACGCATTTGTAAAATTTTATCAGGATTAACCTAATTCAGAGTTCAAGGGTGTGAAGTCAGCTGCGCAGCTTTTAAGTAATGTTAAAATATTTAAAATGTCATACCTAAATTCACTTAAATTTATAACAAATATAAGCACAAACATGCCTTTATCAAATATGTGGGAATTTATCTTTATTTCAGCATTACGTTATTTAAATGTACCATAGGTTTAGATTTGGGTGCAGTGTGTAGTTATATGGCCAAGCCAGAAGAGGATGTTCCACTTTGAGGGTCGTGTTGTAACCTCACCTTACGCAGTTTCATATTTTGTGTTAACTTCAAAAAGCCATATGATTGAGAAAATGGGAAAATGAGAAATGGCTTAAACTAACATTACATGACTGGTGTCACAGTCTGTGAATCGTATCAAGTCATTTTCTTTTCCCCACACTGATGCAAAAATACATTAGCCAGAGATTACCTTGCTGAATTTGACTCCAGCTCTGAAATAAATCCATGTTAGAAGAATTTTACATTTGAAGTCAAGTACTGATGACCCTGTTCAGGGAAAGGGTTGACATATAGTTTTTAAATTAATGTATGTGCAACAGATATCCTTTTCAGTTTGAAGGCCAGTACTTTTCTGATTAGGTATCTGACAAACAGGGTCTGTTATTATTATTATTATTAATATCATAACACAGAAATTACATGGAAGGCAGGAACCTAACATCTTGTCAATCATTTCTCAACACATACTTTTAGAAAACAGCCTTTTATTAATTTTAGTGCATCCTTCCATTTCTATCCTCTACTATATTTCCATTTATATTGTATCACTGTTGCAGAATCTTAATCTGTAATTTTAAATTGCTTGATTTAATTTGCCTCTGTTTTGAATTTTTAATTTGTGTTTGATCATGTAGAGCACTCTGTAGCGGTTTTGATAAGTGCTGTATAAATAAAGCTTATTATTATTATTATTATTATTCGTATAATAAAGTGCATTATGTGTCTCTTGTTCAAGCTGTTTGAGTAAAATATTGAATTATTAACGAGACGTGTTTTTGAGATTTATTTGGATAAGTCAGTTGTCATATTGATCATGTAATGAAAAAAAACTAAAATCAGTCGTTAGATTAATCGATATATCTTAAAATTAATCGTTAGGGGCAGCTCTAGCTGATATCCGAAGATATCACACCACACCAAACTCCCTTAATAAATTAACGTTATTTATCTTCCGCCAAAGTTAGCCTGCCCTTAATGTGGCACCGTAACTTAGCTAACGTTAACGTTAGCATGCCGTTGTCGGTTAAGCTTTGTGGATCACAAACACAACACTGTTTTTTATTTTTTTGCCGAATTCACCAGAGGACAGCTTTAAAGCATACTACAGGTTAACACGAGGTTTCTATAAAAGCTTACATGCTAAAAAGTCAGACGACTAAAACTAGTTGCATCTACTTACCGCTGTCTGCTTTGAACCGCTCGTGCTGCGTCCTGAGCTCCTCGTTAGCATTCTGCAGCTCCGTTACAAACTTCTCGAGCTTGTTCTGGATGCCTTTCGGGAGTTTGTTCAACTCTGTCCTTTCCAGAACCTGCAGCAGGACGGCCGCCATCTCCACCTATCCACCTCACAGAATAATAATCAGTAAATCGGCACCAAACTCCGAAATAAAAAGAATGTTAGGCTGTTTCACCATCCGCCAAACCGCTGATAACTTACAGAGAGAGCGTCATATCCGCTCTAAACCTTCAAAATAAAACAATCTTTGACAATCAAGTTACACCAGAGAGCAAAGTGAAAAACTGCATCAGCCATCAGCTTCCACAACGAGAATAAAAAGACTTGATCATGTTTTTGACTTTATCTGATTGTAAATAATTGTATACAGTGTGTATATATTTATTATTTAAACCTTAACACGACTTTTTGTCTAGTCAGAGCACAAACCATAAGAATTGCCCACCCTGTCATGGACAATGTTAAAAAGCAAATTATATTTTCTAAGAGGCATGATATTCCTTTTCAAAAACAGAGCTATTAATTTGCTGCATTATTACAATGAACAACCAGCAACCCCTGATCAGAGGGCTGTGATACTGTGATATTTGGATGTAGTTTTTTATTTGCATGTTACTGCCCCTTCCCCTTTTATGCAATGGATTATATGTGGAGTGATTCAATTGATATTTTAACTCTCATTTTGAAGTATCAAGATGACAGGCTTGAGCTTTGGAAAAAGTAAATTTTCTATTGGAAAGTCAGCAACTCCATCAACTCTACCACCGAATTTCCTGCTACTGAAGAGACAAAAAGAAACTGTGGTCGTGATGTGGTGTGATGTGACGTGGTCATGGACGCTAACTGTTTTTTTTATTTTATTTTTAATATATTTTTATTTTTTTAACATACACACACACATGCTTACCGTTTTATTTATTTATTTTATTTTAATTTTTAATATGTATATTTTTTAACACACACACACGCTTGCTGTTTTATTTATTTTATTTTTAATATATTTTTTAACACACACACACACACACACTCTTACTGTTTTATTTATTTATTTTATTTTTAATTTTTTGTGTTGTTTTTTTTAACACAAACAAACATATGATTTGATTACTTACGCTTTAATTACTTGTTTAATAAAATGTATGGGGTTGATTGTTCTTATGTAGTATGTAGGACAGGACATTCTTGTAAAAGAGATTAAAAATCTCAATGGATTTTCTTTCCTGGTAAAATAAAGGTTAAATAAAAAAATAAAAGTATGATGCTTTGGCAATATTGTTACACCATCATGCCAATAAGGCTTATTTGAATTGAATTGATGTCACATCACTGGATGGCCTTTTCTTAAAAGGGGGGATTCCACAATATCACAGAATGAACAACCATTTAAGGGACAAACTCTTCTTTTTTAATAAATAAAAATATGTTTTTATTACCAAATGATCAATGCCCTCATCTAATCGCCTAATCTTTTACAATATATTAATATGTAAACCATATTTTTGAATGTTATGACTTGACTGTTACTCTTATTGAAACTGAATGAGCAGTGCATCGGACAGGGCAAAATATTTGTGCAGAAAACATCTAAAGAGCCAGGTAACAATTTTTTTATATTTGTAAAAACTTGGCAAATAAATTATATATGTACTTGGGGATTAATAAAGGCACATTTTACATTATCTTATCTTGAATAACAAATGAAAATGCATTTGGGGAAGATTTATTTGCACAATAATAAACATGGGATGTAAATATAGAAACAAAATGTGCAACTTTAGCTAAAAAACAAACAAAAGACTGATTTCTACATTATCATATATTACGTTTTTTTATGTTTTAAACAAATTCTTTCGAAAAGTGGTGGGATGATGCTCCCAGCTTCATAATTTATCTTGAAGATAAATAAATCTCATCCCGTTTGTTGTTAGTAACTTGACCATTTCACTTAGATTACGTTAGAGACGCGCGCCGGAAGTACGTGATAGCGCAAAGCATTGTTGTAAAATGAGTTTTTCATGCTGTGCTGACGAACCGCTGCCTGCTGTCAACATGAAATAACAAGCTACCTGCCTCCTGATTCACATTTTACCTTCTGTCGCTGCTTCTGTCTCTCGGTAGGCGAACAGGTTCTTTGAGGTCAAGCTGGAGGAGCTGTTTTAAATAGCAGCTTTGAGCAGCTAACGTTTGGTGAGTGTAATGAATTAAAATCGGCTAGCTTAAAGTTAGAGGGGCAGATACGGTTAGCCCCTTAACTGCACATATGTTTTACTTGGTTTAACAACTTGTTGATTTTGATTAAGTCTTCAAATACGACCCTGAAGTTAACTTCTGATTCGGCAGAGGAAAGCTCAGGTCCAGATCAAAAACCACCATCTAGAGCTGTCGAATGTGGACAAGATTGTCCCAGAGAGGCTGAAGTCTCTTTAATAACAGGCTCATATTTGTGAAAGCTTTTATTGTGATTGTCTAAATGCAAAAAAGGACGATGTGTATGTTTTTATTCGCATTAGATCAGGTCCAGATCAAAAAAACTTTAGGCCTGCTGTGGTCAAATCTGGACTAGATTGTCAAAGAGAAGCTTAAGTTTCTTTAAAACACAGTTTCAGATTTGTGAAAGGTTTTATTGTATTTAGGAAAAAACACACGACAATTTATATGTTGTTTTATTGTACGTAGACCGCATTAAACCAGGTCCAGATCAAAAAACCACTCTGCCTAGAGCTGTCAAATCTGGACGAAATGATTCCAGAGAGGCTAAATCTTTAAAGTTTTAATTGTAACATTTAATTGTATTTGTGAAAATGGGAAAAAGCACGATTTATACACTGAACAAAACTATAAATGCACAACTTATGATGCGAAAATGTGCAGTTTCACTGTATTGGGGGGGTCTGGACACCAGTCACTATCTGGTGTGACCAACATTTGCCTCATACAGTGCAACACATCTCCTTCACACAGAGTTGATCAGGTTGTTGATTGTGGCCTGTGGAGTGTTGGTCCACTCCTCTTCGACGGCTGTGCGAAGTTGCAGTCAGGTCGAGACCCCGATGAGGAAGACGAGCGTGCAGATGAGCTTCCCTGAGACGGTTCCTGACAGTTTGTGCAGAAATTCTTTGGTTATGCAAACCGATTGTTGCAGCAGCTGTTCAGGGGGCTGGTCTCAGACGATCTTGGAGGTGAAGATGCTGGATGTGGCGGACCTGGGCTGGTGTGGTCTGCGGTTGTGAGGCCGGTTGGATGTACCGCCAAATTCTCTGAAACGCCTTTGGAGACGGCTTATGGGAGAGAAATGAACATTCAGTTCACGGGCAACAGCTCTGGTGGACATTCCTGCCGTCAGCATGCCAACTGCAGGCTGCCTCTAAACTTGCGACATCTGTGGCATCGTGCTGTGTGATGGAACTGCACATTTTGGAGGGGCCATTTATTGTGGCCAGCCTGAGGCCTTTTATTGTGGCCAGCCTAAGGCACACCTGTGAACAATATTTTAGAAAAACAGGCCTTTTGTGTACATAGAGAAAGTCTTAGATCTTTGAGTTCAGCTCGTGATAAATGGAGGAAAAACAAGTGTTGCATTTATAATTTTGTTGTTGTGTTGTATGTCGTTGTTGTTGTTGTTTTTACATGTAGGCGATATTAGACCAGCGCCAGTTAAAATAACACAATGCCAAGAGCTGTCAAATCACTCAGCTTCTGTCTGATTTTACAGGCGTTGTGTTTTTTTGATCTGGACCTGAATCAATCTGATCTTAACTTTTTCCTTAACTTCCATATCAGAAGCTGCAAATTGGAACTGAGTTTTGGTAGACAACACGAAACATGACGCCTTCGTGAAGTCTTCACTTGTTTAGCGATGATCGTCCACAGCTTCCTCTCCCAACACTTTCTCATTGCAGACATACTGATATAAGTTAAAACAGTGGCTATGTTGTATATGTACGTGTTGTATCACCTCTCCATCTCTTTCCACTCCCTCGTTAGGCGTTATGGGTCGTGGCTATATAGTAGAAGATTCTGTGGAAGGATATTTGTCCAAACTATGTGAACAGCATGCAGGTCCAGTCACAGGCCTGCTGATTGGACAGGTAAGGTCACACAACAATAAAATCTGTCTGTAGATCAGATTTTGCTCACTTGTTTGGTTTCCTTCCAGCTCAGAATACAGCATCAGACCAGATATATTACAGTTTGCCATCAAAACAGCAAGAGAAAATGATGTTGTAAACTGGTTTATGTATCTGTCAAGTAGTGTCTAGGTGTTGTATTTCATGATATTACATGCCGTGATGTTTACGAGTATCGACTGTATGTGGAGTGAACAGACAGTGATTTATATTTATCACTAAACATTTCAGAGCTCCACCCAAAGGGACTTTGTCGTCGCTGCAGCTCGGACGCCTCAGAAAGAGGGGGCTACTTCAGCAGCTGGAAACTCTCCGGACAAGGAGTGGGTGACTGAGCATGCTCGACAGGTAGGCGAAGAGGGACGAGACCCTAAGACACGCTCACGTGGTCTTGAGTATTGAGTATTCAGAGCGGGGACAGTTTAAAGAACGTACTGGGACACGCTTTGTTGATGCAAGGACCTTAAACAGTCAACAAATATTAATAATGAGCAGAACAAAAACAACAACAGAACGACTTTGACAGGGTAGAAGTCGTTAAAATGCATAAAAAGCTCCATGTAATGATGATTAAGTGTTTCTGCAAGCTTTTAAACTGTAGACGTGCTTCTGGTTTGATCGGTTTTCAGCTGTCCAGGATGCTCCCTGGAGGACTGTCTGTACTGGGAGTCTTCATCATTGCTGATACCGATGCCAAGGACACGCTGACCACACTCCGACAGGTGAGATTCATATAAACACACTGTAAGTGTACGTGGTGCACACACTCCTGATGCTACGTTAAAACATTTTTTGGCCACTAGGGGGCAGGAAATACCAACAATTACAATTGGTTTTCTTAGAAAAAACAAAGAGGAGAGTGATTTAAAAAGTGCTTCACAATAGAAAATAAGGTCACAGACAGAAGACAGAGTCTTAAGCATAAAGAGAGTAAACAGGTTTCTCTTTTAAAGGTGCCAGACAGGAAGAGCAGGAGCACAAAAAAGTGCCGTCTCCTTTAGTTTTATGTTTGGAACAACCAACAAACCCTGATCAGATGGCCTTAGAGACCTATTGGTGACAAAGGGCTGCTGTGGTTCTCTAAATAAGACAGAAGTGAACCTTGAATTGATTTGAATTTGATGTGGAGCCAGTGGAGAGAAATCAAGATTCTCTGCAGCAGCAGTTGGGACCACTTGAAGACGATGCAGGGATGTTAAGACAAGGTGAAAAGGGAGTTATGGTTGTCGAGATGAGAAGACATAGCGTTTACGAGATCTAGACAAGATTTTAACACTATTTTAAAGAAATCTTTAATGGTGTATTATATGAAAATATTGAGCATTAAACACGTTATTTTCTGCATTCTGCTGATTTTTTCATCTGGAAGGACATTTTCACGTCTGCTTTAGTCACATTTATGTACCTGGAGTGTGTTAGATTAATCTGGTCCTCGTGTGTGTTCGCTGTCTGTGTGTAGCTGGTTTTTGCAGTGGAGAACCTGATCTCCTCAGAGCATCTGTGGATCCCTGCAGATGACGACGCCACAGACTGCGTCACTCTGCACGTCAATCCCAAAACCAGGAAGTATCCTTTTTTTACCCAGCGTTCTCACTGGATCAGGAAGCCACCAGATACCATGTGGATGTTCTTTAACCCCCACATATCAGAACCGTCTGCAGAACCTTTGACATCAAAGATCCCAAGGTTAGTTTGCAGCTTTTATTCCTCGTTACACCTACTCAAACCTTTACATTTAATTCCTAAACTTTGCAATATAAGTGGTTTTGAACTGAGGAGGTTGTGTTTGATATGCCGTTCCAGAGCATGGCCAAGCCTGCAGACTGGAAGTACCAGTCAGGTGTGTGTTCCTCCTGGAGCGTGGTGTCATGTTGTTTAAACGTGGACTTGTTGGTGCCACTACCAGACAACCGAACCAGTACAGAAAACATGGATAAATGTCTTAAGGTTAGTGCGTTTACACACACCACAAACACAAACAAGCAGTGTGTGATTTAGTGGAACTGTTCTCAGGTCATGCTTTGTTTCAGGAGGGACTAAGAGTGTGGGCGCACCAGATTCAAAGTGGAGTTTGTTTAATCAACGGGAAAAAGCTGCCGGAGGACGCAGAGCTCTCAGCCGGACAGGTTCTATAAATCTAACCAACACTCAAAAAAGGATTTCTATAAAACCTGTATTTAGGGCAGATCAGGAGGGAATGTGTCTCTGAGCTCGCCTTAAATCTCACTTTAAGGCGCGTGGGTTCGAGCAGGATTTGTGAGATCATAACTAGTTTGGATGCCCATCGTGGCTTCATCATGTCACAGACACTAAGAATGGACTTTTCAGTGAAGCAGGAGGTATTTTGTGTCCAGCAGTTAAACTTTTAAAAGCAAATTTATAATAATAATAGATTCTGGACTTTTCATTGAGAGACAGAGAGAGGGGCTGGTACTTCTAATCATTTCTAACTAGGTAATTTATTTTTTAATGACAGAGATCATTATTCCAAGCAGAGTATTTTATATATCTTTACCTTTCTGCAAAATTCCTCGGAGTTATTCTGAGACGCTTGATATATATACGGGCCGGGACCTTCCCTGGGATGATACGGTTAAAAAAAACTGTGTAACAAAGACTGCTGGAGCTTATCGATATAAGTAAATATAACAAAAAACAAAAGTGATACAGGAGTAATTTTTCCCACTGTGATACTCTGATGTTTCTCTGTAGAGGAGGAATGTGAGACAGTCGTACAGAGCTCAGCTGCTCATCACACCGGTAAGAGACATAAACACACACGTTTGCCTGCATGGCACAATAAGGAATAAGTTTTGTTGTCTGCCACTTTTCAAATGTAATGTTATTCATTTTTGTGGTAAAAACCTCAAGTTTTCCATTTCTCACTTAAAATGAACTGCATTGAATGTTGTAGACTGTATAGGCACTATATACGTATACGCCGATCAGCCATGAGATTATAACCACCTGCTGGTGAAACAGCCCTGAACCGCAGTTTAACCTTCAGTAGCTTGTCTGTTGGATTGAACCACCAGGCTTCACTCCCCACGTGCATCATGAGCCTCGGCCGGCCGTGACCCTGTCGTCGGATCGGTGCTTTTCCTTCCACTTTTGATTGGTACTGATCCATGCAGACCGGTGTTGTGCAGAGTTCTGCATTCCCGCCGAGAATTGCACGCACCTCCAAGTAGGTTACTGTTTGTGGGGTTCATCAGTGGTGATAAATGATTCGAAATATATATTTTAGGAATATTGAGAGTCGTCTATATTTTATTACACTTAGTAGAAGTACCATTCCTTGAGATTCAGCAAAAATACGGGGTCTTAACCAAGTTTGATCAATGTGTCTGAAAAAGAAGAGGTGGATGCATAATTCGGCAGAACAGATGATGCGGGCTATCTGACGAGATTTGCATCTTATATGCGAGGAGCATTTAATTCTTGGTGGACATTCAAAAACTCTGCACAGCACCTGTAACTCCCCACAGGAGCTGCAGTTTTGGAGATGCTCTGGCCCAGTCGTCTGGCCATCACAGTTTGGCTCTTTTTAAAGTTGCTCAAATCCTCACCCTTGCCTATTTTTTCTGCTTCTTGCACATCAACTATTTGGACACAGTGTTCACCTGCTGCCTAATATCTCCCACCTACGGACAGGCAGCATCTTAAAGAAATAATCAGTGTTATTCACGTCACCTGTGAGTGGTCATAACGTTATGGCTGATCGGTGTGTATGTATTGCCAATGACTCCTTTGTGATTGCAGCTTCAGGGTTTGGTAAAATCATTGATCATGGCTTCATTAATTGTTGTACATGCCATTCATAAAAGAGGACCATGTTTCATTTTCTGTTAGGACGACCAGAGGTCAACAGATGTGGTCCGGCAGTGTGGAGGCAGCGTGTCAATCAGAGACGCGATCCACAGCAGAGCTTACATTCACAGCAACAAGCCAAAGGCCAAACTGGCCGAGAAGGTAACGCTTTAATTCAGTAGACGTTGACAAATTAAAACCTGAATGAAGGATCCATCATTTTGTAATAAAATCTTCAATCTGGGCAGCTGCTGAAGAGGGATGTGGTTTCTACGGTGGCCACAAGGGTTCAGATGCTGTTGGAGGAGCTGCAGATGTCAGAGGAGGAGAGCAAGGGCAGCAGCAGAAACAAACAACAGACAGGTACACACACACACACACACACACACACCAGAGTTTGGTCAACCAATCCCAGCAAAGAGGTAGGGTTTTTATGCTGAAAGGAAGATCTGCATTGGATTTTGTAAATTAAAATGTAGCCAAACGTTTACCTTACTTTACAAAATCCAGTTAATAAAGAGTTCTATACAAGCGTTACAGTGCTGGATAAACAATACACAACAATAAATGTGCATCTTAAAGGGAAAAAGTGTAAATTACAGAACACGCCCTCTGTATCTAACTGCAGTTGTGAAGCCCAAACAAAAGGAACTAAAACCTGGAGTTCATTATAACATTAGTGTCCAAAACTCGCTAAATATAAAAAGCAGTTTATCATTGTGCTTCAAACTGTTGTTCAAATGGTAGAGCGAGCACCACATGTTAAAGGAGACTTATTATACTGCTTTTTCAGTCCTATATTGTAGTTATGTTACTCCTGTTTGGCAGCTTTGCATAATTCAAAGTTCAAAAAAAATTTTTTTTTCTTATTCCAACTCTTCATGTAGGCCTTCATTTCAGCCTCTGTCTGAAACAAGCTGTAGAAGCTCTCTTTAAGCCCCCCCCCCCCAATGGAAGATAAATGTGTTCCAAATAAATAACTTTCCACTCTAAAACTACAGTCTGGGTTGCTTAGCTGGTTAGGGATCTCGTAAGGCTGAACAATCTGGTTACTGGCTTGTCAGGACCCGCCCTACTCTTCTTCTCATTGGCTAGTA
>JAPMOB010240555.1:0-13524 GCA_029875015.1 Lepomis gibbosus | reverse complement strand
CTTATCAGCCTGTTAAAATGACAGTTAACCTGAGTTACAGCTGCACCTAGCTAAGCTAGCTAGCTAGCTCCGCACACAGCTGTCCGCCGTATCGTCACTTCCTGGTTGCAAAAACTGGACATGGCGGCGCCCTATCGGCCAAACTCGAGGCTTCAAAACGGTGGCCCACAAACCAACGGGTGACGTCACCATGACTACGTCCATTTCTTATATACAGTCTATGAAACCAACCCGACCACCTCCTTACTCTGACTTTTCTGTTATTTACTACACCTGCTTTCAGCATTCAAAAATGACGCCACAGCGCTTCCCCCAGTGCGTTGCAAACTGACGCCCATGTTGACGTTTTGTTATAAATTTAACTTCCCAGTTTATAAAAGTTCAGCTGAAACGATTAGTTGACAAACGTATTACTAGTTTGATTATTAAAGTAATTTTTCATGTAAAAAGATGATGATTTTAATGATTTAAAAGCATTATGAAGGTGTCAAAATAAGCTGTGGATTAATCCTGCTTTTACATTAATGCATGAGTGATAATAATCTAATGATATAATATACAATATTAAAAACAGTCACAGGGAACATTTTTCATTCTGCACACTTAATACTTTAGGTTCATTTTGCAGATTATACATATAATTTAAGTTAAAATTATACATTTTCACTGCAGTGCCTTTACTCATAACGGGGCATTTTCACAGGGGAGGTATTAGCACTTTTACTTAAGTAAAAGGGTTTCTGAACACTTCATCCACCACTGCCTGCCTGTAGCTGTGGTGTTGGTTGTTGTCACACCCCCAAAAGACCACAATACTCCAGAGTCTATTATCTCACTTACAGGACTCACAAAGACCCACAGAGCCTGGAGATAATGGGTTTCCACAGTGTGGTAAAGTTCAGTTAGCGCCAGATCAGATCCTCAGAGATCCAGAGTCAGGACAGATGGTTTAAATTAAAGGGAGGAGGGAGCGACAGTTATCCTCCACCCTCCATCTGTCCAAAATGTCACGCAGCAATCTGAGAACTATCAACTGAAGAGTTTCTAACAGACTGACGAGTGTGTGTGTGTGTCATTTTAAATTGAGTGGTATTTCCCTTTAAGTACGAAGCTCAATCCCACTGCTTCAGGTGACTGACAAGTTCCTGACAGACGCGAACTGTGTGATTACTTCCCTCTGTAGCCGCACACACACACTTAATGACCAGCAACAGCAATAATAATCATGTGGACGAATGGACGAAACAAGAGAAAACTGGCAGAGTAAAACATTTGACGGCAGTTGGGACTCTTCAGTGTTGGAACAGTGCCAGACACACAAACACAATGGGTCTTTGAAGCTATTTCTTTCCACTCTGCCTCTAATAATGGTGTTTTCAAAGAGCTGTCAATCAATCGGCGCCCGCACCGCTCACCTACAGACAGACGGAGCACAAACTGCGAGACGTTAAGTTTTCCACACAAAAATAACTTTTGTGAGTTTGTTTAGACGGACAGAATGGAAATGCAGAAATGTAAAAATATTTTTTCTGTGTCAACAAAAGTTTTTACACTAACTTTTTTTTTCCAATGAGACGCAGAAATTGTCAAGAGCAGAGTTTATCGAGACCAAGACTTTTAGGGGCTGAGACCGAGTTGAGACCAAGACCAGTTCCCCACATTACATGACGCACAATAAAACGATCCACATTCCCATTAAAACAGCCTCAAACACTGAGCATACAAACACTAAGAGCTGAAATCAACGTAAGCCTCTTTATTCAACACTCCTTTTCCACACTTACCATCGTGGGGAGGGGGGGCAGTCGTTAACGGGATAAACACATTTTTAATTAGGGTTATTGGTTGCAGCTGAAGCAACAAGTTTTACATCCAATCAAAGATAGGAGGTTAACAAATAAATCAGGCGATGCAAAAGCAATTTATTGATATTCCCAAAGTTATGGTCTTGAAATAAAATCCAGAGTCCTCAGTGTCCGAGACAAGACCGTGTACAAATGCGCTCGAGACCGAGACGAGACCAAGACCAGCAAAAAGCGGTCTTAAGACCGGCCTCGAGTACTACAACTCTAGCAGAAATTAAATCAAACTACTTTTACTAGTTTTTGAAAACTAAACCTGAGCAAACACATAACGGACCAAATAGGCAAAGAGCAGCATGTGTGTAGCTTAGGAGGGACAGCGGGTTGCCCGTTCATTGGAATATCGGCGGTTCAATCCCCGCCTTCTTCAGGCTGCATGTCCAAGATGCTGAACCATGAATTGCCGTTGGCTGTTCCATCGGTGTATGAATGTGTGTGAATGTTAGTTTCTGTTTGAGCACTTAAGACTCTGTGTGTGAATGGGTGAATGCGATGTAGTGTAAAAAAAACAGGAGCTATACAAACACAGAGCATTTACATGTGTAGAACAGACCGAGAAAAGTTTAATTTCGTCCACTTACATACTCATTAATGAACACCATTTCAAATGCTTGCATCACAGAAGCCGATAAAGACGTGCTGAGTAATGTCTCTGCAGGATATCGTTCAAAAGACAATTTGATTTCTCAACATACTCGAAAGCTTCAACTCCTTTTCAAAAGGTAAACCTGGTGCTTTTTTTCTCCATGTGATGGATGCACCTGGACAAGCAGCTGGTGCACTACCAGCAAGTGCAGCGCAGTATGCAACAGCGTTTGAAAATCTCCAAGAGTTTGCAGAGCAGATTCCACAATTTACAGGTGAAAGGCCACAGATTAAGTTTCTCGGACAGCCCTTTACTGACATGTTTGACTATCCTGAAAGCCTCAAATTCGGAGGAAGACAGACTGACCGGGTTTTGGAAAACGTGAAAAAGGTGAAATACTTTTTAAAAGCTGGGGTAGTTAATGTATTTCAGAAGCATTTTTTGTTGCAATTGTTTAAACTCTCTTAACATTCCGACAGAAATCAAATGAAATGCTCTGAAAGAAAATGGAAAAAGGTACCTGTGGCTGGTTCAAGACTGTAAAAAGCCCAGCCAACCTGTGTACAATCTGTCCGTGCACTCGCTGCACACGAACATGTGTTTTGTGGGAGTGGTTTTGGATGGAGGAGACTTTCTGAATGTCTCTTGCTGGTTTCTCCAACATTGCCTACTCCAGCTTTAACTGAAACTACTGTCAGTGGTTTGGTCAAATTACGCTTGTGATCTTTCCCCCCCGTCTTAAATGCATGTGATCTTAGCACCACTTTGTCCTGACACACATGAAGCTTTGAGTGTCAACAACGGTCTGATTGCTAGGAACACAGAGGCAGCTAAATGCAAAGTAAGAACTTAGATCTTCAGAACATCATGGAAAACTATTGCAACCTCACAGACCTCAGGGAGCCAAGGAGACCTGGTCTGGGTTTGTGCTGTCCTGCTCATGTTATTAGTATTTCCAGTATGTTACCTGGGCCTCATCAGGAAAGTATTTGCAGAGCTCACTGTGTGGCAGAGTCATCTTTGCTGTCCCTTTGACCCAGTGACCAGCCCCTGTTCTGCAAAAACAAAAAAAAGTGAGACAGTGAATGTCAAATTAATCAATTTTGTGAATTTTAAATCAAATATATTTTATACTAACACAATTACTTAAAGCCCATAAAAGATGACTATGAATGTAGCGTAAAATCTTTGGTAAGAGGGAGCAGGACCAGGCAAAGAGACACTAAAGCCTAACTTACACTTTCCGCATCTGTATGGTCACAAGGGTCAGCATGATTTTCAATTAATTTCCTTAAAGTTTTATTATATGTGGGCAACTTGCACAGCAGCAAGCATTGACCGCTGGACAATTTGAATGTTCACACACAACGCGTTAAGCGCACATCCAGCGAATACTACCGCTGTATGAACCCAAAGTAAAGCCTTGGCTGTGATTTAATTGCAATAAACAGATAAAAGTGATGCCGAAACAACTACAATATAATGCCTATTTGTTAGACATATCAATTCATACTTTGTCAGTTCTGTCATAAGGAGAGCAGGACGACAACTTTTAAAATACGTGTTTTCTGAATGGAGTTCGGATCGAGCTGGGCTATGCTATGCTAACCTGTTCACAGTAAAGTACAACGACAGCTGGAATAAAGTTACAGACACACATTTTATAAACTCACCAGGTAGTTCAACTTCCTCGCTTTCTTTTCTCTAAGTCGTGTCCAGCTTTGTCCCGTTTTTATATAAGAATGATGTAGTAGTCCAGCAGAACTATGGTGCCACTCCGACGCTAACAACATTAGAACCGGATGTGCACCGAAGCTAGCTGCCGAGAAGCGCGAGTGGAGATCAATCAAGTTGTACTAAAAACTAAAGTAAAAAGCTAATTTAATAAAAGCAGTTAACTCTGAGCTCCTCCCGCGGGTAAACGGCGTAGTGTCAGAGTTTGGACAATCTCAAAACTGATCATCGTACCAGCGAATTTCTCGCCAAAGTTGAAAAATTTGAACTCACGCGAACCAGCGAATTGCGCGAGAAGGGTCCGGCAGCGGCTGCGGACTGTGGCTTAGGGGGCGTGGCGTGAGCGAGGGGCGTGGCGTGTGCGCGGGTCTCGGTGAAGGTCAAAGTTCAACAGACGAAGGCGGGATCAGGTAGGTAATTGCAGCAAAAGTTGAATCTCTGATGTTAATAGACTAAAAAAAATTAAACAAAAGTCATAAAAGCTTTTTAATGTTGTTGATCTAAATAATCATATAATCTTTAGTTTATCTTAGTTAGTTAATCTTTGGTATATTTTTATTAAGATCCTTACCTACATTTTTTATTGTTCTGTGTTTTCTTTTAAATCTTATTTTATTGTATTGTGGTATTTTATTCTTTTTTATTTATTTTATATGTAACATTTGTGGACATCCTCAATAAACAGATTGCTGGTTGCGTTATTGTCTTTGGTTTTCTATTTGTGCCATGCAACGGGACTGTTAACTGTTGATACAGCTTGCCTTTAATATCCACTGGTGTGGAAATATGCATATAAAGATTAGAGTTTAACTTTAAAAATGTTTATGTTTACGAATATTAATGGAAGTTAATATTATATTAATATATTTTAATTTAAATAGTACTATTGAAAAGAAAAAATAATTAATATTGCGCCACTTAGCACACTACACTTTTCTTCTGCTGAAGCCATCCTGTTGTTGATTACACTTCCCTGTGTTTTTGTATAATATTGTGTTGTAAATAAACTTTTTCTTTAAATCAACTCAGAACTACAATGTCCACACATGCCTGGTACAAATTGGGCGGGAATAAGTATGCGCATGTGCAGAACAGACCATGCAGAAAGTTGCGCCGGCTACAGCCAATCATTACAGACTGTACCGCGAGGAGGCATGGTGTGAGAGAGGGACGCGGCGTGAGCGGTGCTACAGTCCGCAGCCGGATCTTATTGAATTGCGCGACAAACGCCTCATTCGCGCTGCCCGGAGCGAATTCACAGGAATTTCGCGTCTTTGTATTGACTTTATATGTAATCAAGCCGCCCAAAACGCTGGATTCGCCTTCGGTGGTAACGCACCTTTACACCAATCCTCAGAGATTAAGCTCCTCTCCAGCGGGCGATAAGTTGTCTATCTTAGCCCGTGTAGCTTCACGGGGGCCCGTAGATAGAACAAAGCACACTGACTGTTATCAACATCCTCTAGTAACATAACCATTTGATATAAAATACATCACCATTAACAGAACAGGATAGAATATCTCTAATTCTGTGTCACACCGCCACAAGATCAACACAAATACAGATACTGCACCTCAATGTTAAAAAACACTCTGAACTGCCTCTGTAATTTTATGCTCCTGCTTAATGAATATGTGATTCAAACTGAAGAACCGTACTCCAACTACCACCTTAACAGTCTTATCCTTTGGGGGTATGTGTGCAGAGGGCAGGGTTGGGAGGATCACTTTAAAAATATAATCTGGTACAAATTACTTGTTAAAAAATGTAATGAGTCACGAAATCCAAGTACCACAAAATAGAAGTAATGTAATCTGATTACTTTTAGTCACTTTTGGATTAATTCGATGCTAAAGAGGCAAATAAAGAAATGAAGAATTATCAATGATGTGTTTTCTGCTCAGTGTATCTTTAGAGAAACAAAATCTTCCATTCCAATGAAATTAAAATGTTTAAATGTTTTTATATATGATTTGCACTGAGTTTCACCACTATGGCAGCATCTGGCCCATCAATGACAAAAAATACGTTTTGTAGTCTGGGTGATATTTTAAGGTTTTTCATTTGGAAAAGCATTTTAAAATGTTGATGACTCATTCTACACTTGTTGTATTAATTCAGCACAGTGTTTCTGGGGCCGGGCCCCTCCGTGCAAATACACAAATTACCTCACTGATTTTGACAAAACTGGACCGTATTTGATTGAGAAATATTAGAAATTTGGAGAAAATAGTCAGAGTTTCCTGATGGACAGACAGCTTTACTTGTTGCTGAAGTTAGTTAACAGCTAGCTGCTGTTATTAGCTCAGTTAGCTGTGAAACCAGTGGTCAGATTAGCTCAGTGGGGGATCCAGTACTGAGCTGATTTAACGTTACACAGCACTTCTTGATGTATAGCTTTACTTTTTGCTAAACCGCTAACTGTAGCCTATCTGCATGTATCTGCAGCCGATTAACGTTAGCCGTGCTGCTAGCGTTTTTATTAGCTTACTCAGCCCCAGTGGTCAAACTGGCCTCTGTTGGTCTCGGAGGCAGTGCTCGGTCCCGGTACGTGTTCACTGGTTCACTGAGAGCTGGAACCAGTCTGCACAGAGTCTGTATGACCGGGTGGGGGGCGTAACTACATTCAACTCTTCTGGTGGCTGCAAACGCAAATCAATACCTGCGACACGTCCCGCTTTGTGTTTTTACAGAAACATGTACTTATAATAATAAACTGTATGTGAAAAACATATACGGAGGCATATAGCACTGCGTTTTCTGTTTCATGGAAACTTTCTGCTGAAAGTAATCCCAAGGAGTAATCCCAGATTTTACAAAATGCACCTGTAATCTGATTACGTCTTTATTTTCTGTACTGTAACGAAACCCAGTTACTTTTTTTGTATCCTGATTACACAACCACATTACATGGACCACATATGAAAGTGGCCCAAACCCGAACTGGAAAAATCAGATTCCATGTGACTCGGCCTGTTCACACTGTCATAAAAAGTTGAGACACTGCAGCTCATCACTGTCACTATAAATACCAAACACAAGAATAAAACCTCTCAATACATCTTTATGTCAAAACCAAACCACTTAAAGATTCAAAAGAGCATTAAGATAACTAATTATCTGACTTGCAGTGTTCAGTACTTCATCACACATATTATTCAGGGCGGTGAAGGCTCCATGCTGAGAGCTGAACATCAGTCCAAACCCACGGCGTCTGTATCAGCCGAGACGCAGGAAGTGCTCCTCTAATAAACATTGAAGCGTGCAGAAATCCAGCGCCTCAGGCTCTCTCTCTCTCTGTTTTTTTGGGGGAAAGTGACAGAGTCAGTAGATTCTATATTAAGATCTTCTCCTCCGACAGCCAGTGTTTCTACCCCGAGTCATCCCTCTCTCCTCTGCAGGCCGTCCTGCTGCTGTCAACACGAGGCCGGGCTGAGATATCAGGCTGATGGCTGTTTCGTACAATCTTACATCAGCCGGTCAGCCAGCCCCCGATACATTCTTAATAACAAAAACTACACATGTTTTTTTATTCTTTTCTATGTATTTTTTTTAATTATTATTACCTCCTACAAGTCCAGATGTTTTATTCCTCAACAATCCATTTATTCACTGCGAGAAGTGAAGGTACAGTAGCCCAGATGTGTAGCCTAATCTGGGGGACTGAAGCCCAATCGAGATTTTAAGCTTGATTTGCAAGTCATGAGCTTGCCAACAAAGACTCTTGATTGGAGGGGGGGCACAGGCGAGTGATCGGCGCTCGATCATTAGGTGTAAACTACTGAACAACCCATCAAAGAGGCTTGCAGATATCTAGCATGCTGAATATCTGGAGCTGTCTGCGAATCTACTGCACATCCTGTGGTGTGGAAACTGTCATGTACTTCCTTATGACGGTGACATCACGCACCGATCCTTGGGCTGATGCCTGCGACTTTGCTGCAGGGGAATAGAGACACGTGCGAGTTTACTTTTCTATTGTGATAGTTATTGTAACACCTCTTGTGAGACGGATCAGGGTGCTGCCTGGATGGAAACTTTGATATGTACTGGGAGGAACTTGTTTCCATGGAGAGAGAAGCACTCTCTCTTTCTCTCTCTCTGCTGTAGACCTATTTCCACGAATATTTAGGTAAACAATGTTGCCAGAGCACAAATTCATATATTAACAATACAAATGACAAATAATAATAATAATATTATTACAGTAATGTTGTACAAACAATGATTGTTCTCGGTTTGTTGCATGAGGAACTACAATTTAGTACAATTATTTGGCAGTAAGTAGGAGGGTTTCTGTGTGTCTGATTTAGCTCACACACACTGTAGAACGTTGGTTCAATATAAACTAGGCCTATGCTGTGTGTATATATATGTACACACAAAAATATATAAAAATATATGACGATCCGAGTCAGACAAACACACTAAGCCGAGACACTTTTCGTTGGCACAGCTGTGCAGCTACCAGAATTATGTTGTTCCTGCTGTCGCTCTACGTCATTACACCACGGTTATGCTGCGTGATCACGCGCAGTAGACACTGGCGACAACAGGAAGTAGCCCTGTAGTAGTATTTCATTGGTCCAAAACTGGCTTCGTTCAGTAACATACTGTCTGTGGGGATATTGTGGCTTAATTTTTGTACAAAGGAAGGAAATGGAAGGAAGGAAATCCTAACCCTTGGTACCAATAAGTCTATGTAAAGACTAAAACCAAAGTCTGTGCTCACCAACAAGATCTGGACACTTCAGCCAAATAAGTACTCAATGAACAGACGTTGCTATTTGTCAGATTTCTCTTAATAATCGGTTTTTTACCCACAGACCCAGTTTTCAGCAGCTCTCAGCTCCATGTGGAGCTGCAGGGCCCACAGGAAGCTTAATGACCGTGGCCTCTCTCTCTTGCCGGCCGCTGTGACTGACGGCCTGACGGCTCTAGATGAATGACGTTCTCCGCCTCGACAGACTGAAACCAACGGCAGGCGTTGGTGAGGGGGGGGGATTCAGCTGCTAAACATCAGCCCTCCCTCCTCTGAGGCCCCGCCGCTGTAATGAGCCCGCCGCTCGGTTCAGCGGAGGGCCACGGGGGCCGAGGCCGAGTGATGAGAGCCGAGCCTGACAACAACGTGATGGAGCGCGAGTGGCAGAGCTGGTGAGGGAAACGAGGGAAAGGAGCATGTCACTGCTGTCAGGAGAGAAGCTCATTCCTCCAGGTTTTTCTTTCTGACCTTTGTCCACTGCAGCTCCATCTGTCTTCTCCTGCTTTATATTCACACACTGGAGCAGCAGCTAATGTTTTGTCTAAAAAAGGAACTAGATCACAACCAGTTTCTCTTTCAGCTGGCTTTAACAGCATTTATTTAGCACTAACTTTTAACATATCCTGCAAAAATTAATTTGGGAAATATATTCATTAACTTTCCTTGAGTGAGATGATTAGATCTGCAATGCCTGTGTGTTCAGCACAGAGGTGGAGTCATGACATGGTTAGCCTAGCCTAGCTTAGCATAAAAAGTGAAGGCAGCTCAGAACAGATGGCCTGTAGGTGCGCCTCCACGATGATAGCATGGTATTGTGTTTGTGACTTTACACTGCAAAAAGTGAGCTCTCAAAAACAAGGGGAAAAAACTTGAAACAGCTGAAATTTTCTAACATAAAAGCCGCCTGGTAAGAAGTATCTTGTCAGACAGAAAACAAGTATATTTTGCCTTCAATTAAGATAATTAATCAGCCTGTAAGATTTTAGTTTTTGCAGTGTAGGTGGAGTTTTGTACTATTTCTGGACAAGCGTGTATCCTTATGCGCAGTACTCCAGCTACAGTGCAGGTTATCAAATACATTGTCAAAAATGGGCGTAATCAGTGTAGGACACGATTGCATAGCAGCTTTTACTAATTTATTAAACAAAAAACAAAGTGTACCGACTTACGTTTCAATGTAAAAAAATAAGGTAATCCACCAGGGAAAGTTAACAATCAAAGCAAAACTGATAGGCCAATGATTAAATAAAAGGCGTGCAAAACTGGTAGATGAAAACAAAGTCCAAAATCCACAGTGAGCAGACACACAATGCAGAACAGGCAGGTGTCACAGAAAAATCCACACTTCTCAGACAAGCGAAACAGAAAGTCAGGAATTACCAACAGGAGCACAGGGCATGGCAAAAAACAACAGACCAGCAAGATCAGGATGGAAAGAAGAACAACGTATACAGATACACACGAGTGTGAAGGGTGAACAAACAGGTGAAACACATTAAGGTAATCAGACAGGAATCACTGACAGGAAACAAAGGAGCATGAACACAACAGAGACGGATGATTCCAAAGTAAAACAGGAAACACCAAAAAACAACCCAAAAACCTGACATACAGTCAGTGAGCACAGGTTTTGGTCTCTGCAGGCACAATGATACCAAACCTCAGTGGAACAACAAGACTTCAGGAAGCTGCACACTCTCTGCCGTTGTTTGTAAAAGAAAACAGAAACACAAAACTCCACCTTAAAGCAACTATTCACAGCTGAATTACCAGTGTTGAGGTAGTTTCTAGTTACTGTTTTTAAAGGGATGCCTTACTTTACTAGATTGCTCACTGCTGAAAGTAACTAGTGACATTACTTTTGGATTACTGCCACCTGTGATGCACAATACCAATAAAGTTACACCTCATAGATGCTGAAATCTAAGGAGTCCCCCTGGTGACATTGATGAAAAATATATTAATTTGTGGCCTCAAAATAATAATTTGTGGCCACGAATTATTATTTTAATGCCTCAAATTAATAATTCGTGGCCACAAACTAATTTAATGTCCTTAAAAATTTGTAAATTATTATTTTGAGGCCACAAATAATAATTTTGAGGCCTCAAAATAATAATTCGTGGCCACATATTATTATTTTGAGGCCTCAAAAGTATTATTTGTGGCCTCAAAATAATAATTTGTGGCAACGAATTATTAATTTGAGGCCTCAAATTAATATATTTTTCATCAATGTCACCAGGGGGGCTGCGTAGAAATCAACACAAATCCTTATTATAATGAGAACATACACAGGATCTCTCTGTTCTGCTCTTTAATACTACAAAGTGACAAGAAAGTTGTGGACATCAGCTCAACATTTGTCAAGAGAACAAAGGCTAAAGTACAGTACTATAATGCTTAAAACTTTAATTGACATTTCATTGGAAACATTTATTTTCTAAATAATGAATTTTATTACAATACAACATAACTTTAAATAGGTTGTCCTTCCAACCATCTAGTGTAAATATTAATTTGTTGAAAATGATATGCACAAAAAGGGACGTTCGATTTATTTTTATCTTCTCCCCTTAAGCGGATAGTTCAAGAAGCAGGAAGTACTCAAGTAACGCGATGGTTTTGTTATTCGTAACTGTATAGACAAAAGTAATCTGATGCATCCCTTTGTAGCATGTTACCCCAACACTGTTAATTACAGAGTTTAGGGGTGTTGGTATGTGTACTTGTGAGTTTTGGACAGAGTCAGGCCACTGGCCCTGAGCTGAGCTTCTAGTGTTCGACTGCAAAAATCTTACTGCAGAGAACTCCATTCAAAAAGTTCCATCTTTTGAAGTACAAAATCATTTTATTGCATGAAGGGATGTGGTCGGTGTGGTTAGTTTCATTAGTATTTAAAATTTTCCTGGTTTTCATGCTTCTCATGACGACCTGAAACGTCCACGCCTCGGCCGTCGGCCACAGAGCTCTCGCTGTCCTCGCATGAAATATTTTCATCCTTGAGGGCTGCTGAGCTGTAAAACATCTCTGTCGTCAACATACAGGGTCTCCGCTCAGACGTCTGACCATCAATTCCTAACCACCTGACCTTGATCAGTTCAGTCACAACTCTGTGACCTTTGAGAAAGAAAGAAGCGAAACTCTTCACTCCCCAACAATAGGGATTCAGATTACCACCCTGTCAGGAACAACAGAAGCGACCGTTTAATCGTTAAAGAGGTAAACAGGCAAATGTGTTGTTTGTATGGGGTGGCGTACATTATATTCTCTATTTGGGAAAGTTGCCGCTGCAGGACTCACTGCGCCAGGTTAAACATCACTCTCTGCGACAATCTTTCCACAAAAGAAAACTTTGTTCAGTTGTAGCATAAGTAGAGATGGTGCAACAGAACAAAGTGTTGAGTTTAGTGTGAAAATACCGTGCGATGCACATCAGCAGTGCAATGGTAGCTCCTCTTTAATCTCGAGAAACTGCAGATCTGAGGTCTCTATTCATTAGTCACTGTAACTATCACTCACACATTTACAGCAAAAATAGGGATGGGGATCGTTAATTTTTATTGATACTGATCCGCTTATTGAGACGGCTTAACGATCCGATTCTTTATCGATACCACTATCGGTACTTTACTATTATTTTGTGATGGTTGTTTAGTAAGACGAGACCCAGCGGACATGAGGTTGGCCTGCATGGTGTGAGAAAAATATTCAATGTGCGATAACATTATATATTGAGATGACAAATCACTTAAATAAACATATATTGAAGTGTACATATTACTTGCCTGGTTGTTTTTAATTCAGCACCATTAATGTTTACAAGAGCAAAGTACCTCAATAACTTTATCTGACATCACAAGCAGTGAGTGACGTTTAGAAAGAATAACATCAGCCTGTATCAGCCCCTTCTCCTCTCTGGCTGGCTGCAGGCAACGTTACCAGGTAGAAGGAGGAGCGGCTGGTTTGTTTTTTAAGACTACAGACCAGTCTGTGCTCCAGACAGACAGCTTTCTATTTAGCTTGTTTTTAACATTTGGCTAATGCCAAGCTAGTGTTAGCTGTGCTTGTATAAAACATACAGGATGAGATAGTGAGGACAGAGAGGATTAAATTAATCATTTCTAAAAATGTTACCTTACAGACAGGTGTATTGATAAAGTATTGTCTTTTTACTTGCGAAGGTTTTTGTTGCACGTACGTAGGTTAATGTTGTGTAATGTCTCAGTCTTGTTTGGTTTAGGCACCAAAAGAACTTTGTTATGTTTAGGACTTACATGACCCACTAAATCATCACTAAAAAGAATGAAAGAGGTGGTATTATGTTCATTTTCAGGTTCAGAATGTTATTTAGGGTTTGTACCAGAACAGGTTCACATGGTTTAATTTTCATAAAACACCATATTTTTTTGTCAGACTGCACATTGCTGCAGCTCCTCTTTTCAGCTATGGAGTGATACATCTTGTCTCTAAATGATCTTTGTTGGGAGTTGCACATGCACTAGCCAATCAGAAGCAGAGTAGGGCGGGTCAGCGAGAAGCCGGTAAACAGCTCGGGTTCAGCTGCACATGTTGCCGA
>JAPMOB010240552.1:0-10048 GCA_029875015.1 Lepomis gibbosus | reverse complement strand
GCAGCCTAAATGTTCAGATTCAGTCTTTCAAACATTATTTGAGCACATTTTATGGCATGAAGGGATTTTTCCATTTCATTGCTTTATGGAGTCAATTTAGAACAATGTTTGGAACACTTTGAGTGTGTTAAATAAATGAATCTCATTTTTGAAGTGACAAGTTTTTTTTAAGTGAGGGAGACGGCCCGAGTCTTTTAATGTGGAAACGCCGACACACAGCCGAAAGAATAAGGCTGATATTTTCATACAGCTCATGAGAACACTTTTTATCAACGCATTATTATAGACTACGCCTGTTCATTTAGGTATTCACTCTGTCTGTGATTTTCTGTATCCCTGCATGTGTCAGATGCAGGCGTGCTACTGTTATATTTCTGTAGTGTTACAGTTTAATCCTCGATCATAAAATATGACACTCTGCTGACAGTGGACTTGTTCGTCTGTTGGGTCATCTGCTGCTAACACCGCTGACACCGCTGGTCATCTGTGAACGCGCTCCCGGCCGGATCGGGAAACCCTGGGTTAGTTGATAACCAGCTTCGTGGTGCCGCTTATCCTGATCGCGATGGTTAGGGTTAGTTAAGCCAGATAACGAAAACATATCCTGGGTTTGTTGAACTCGCTTCGTGTGTGTGTGTAGCTTAATTTGTAATATTATTTGTAATAATTTATTTATACCACAACTACCTTTATTTTTTATAAAATACAGCAAGAAAGTGTCAGACACGTGAAGTCAAAAAAACTGGTTAGAGCCTGCTGACAGTTTAAAAAAAAAATCTCCGATGACCGGCAGAGAGAGGGAGAGAGAGTGTGTGTGCAGACACAGTCAGCAACCCAATGAGGAGTTTTATTTAATCCGAGCACAGATATTGACTCGTATTACTCGTATAATACTTGACTGACTTGAGTCAGGGGAAACTAATCTAATGGACTGTTTGTAATCCAAACAAACCGTTTCAATAATCAATAGAATAATCAAACTAGTAGTTAGTTTCAGCCTAGTGCAGAGTTGACATAATTTGCAGGTCAGTAACCTTTTTTTCTAGGTATGTACGCTAAAAGACCTGGCCAAGACATGGAAAAGTCGTGGAGCAACAATAGAGTGTATTTAAATTGTATGTGATTTTTATTTATCAGTGTCAAGGTTGGAAACAAACCAACAAAAGAGACTGTAAAAGACCATTTGTTCATTAATTCATCGTACATGTCGTATTCTGAATCCTATTTATGTCATTCCTTGGATGGAAGTACCATGTTTCTTTCCTTCCAAGCCTTGGAACAATTGCATGAGTTGGGAGCCAAGCAATCTGTTGGTGTTCTGCAGTTATGGATGGCTGCATATCGACACTCCTCCTGCAATCGAAACAACTTTTTAAGGAAGTTAATATCTGCGCCAAGTCATCTTTGTGTTTTGCTAAGTTGTTTTTCCCCCCTCTTCAGTCTTCTCCACTGTTGTCCCACACGCACCAGCTCTCATGTTCTTTTTTGGTATATTACCCAGTCCCCGCTAGGATGGCTCAATTGTTTTAGCTGAAGACAGGGCCCATGAAGTGCCATTAAAGATGTATCACCACAGCAGTTAATGTTTTCTCCTCCATTGTCGAAGCACCACCAGGACTAGGAGACTAAAAGATTTTTTCCAGGCCATTTGCAGTGCCCACTAACCTTCTTCTACCCCCCTTCTCACTGTATGCCGGTGTTTTTTTCCCTCCTCCTTCCTCCTCTGCCTCTTGGTCCTGATTTTTCGCCTAGAAAAGTTACAGTTCATCAGCATTCTTCATCACTGATGATGTATATGGATCAATTCAATTTAACAGACATTTTCTTTTGTCATTTAGTATTTTTATACCCTACAAAATGTGATTATTTGCTGTGTTTTGCTGTGGTACATGTCTTGAACTGTAATCTATTTAGGTTGTGAAAAGAAAGAAAGATAAAGATACATATAAAGCAAGAAAGGGAGAGGAATATCTTACACTGCACTGTTCATTTTACTGTCCTGTTTAATCTTGATTTTATTTTCTTTTTAACTGCATTTAAATGTCTTTTTATATTGTCCTATGTATCATTTTGAATTATCTTGTTATTTAAATGTGCTATACAAATAAACTTGCCTTGCCTTACCTGACTCTTCAATGGGTTTGAGAAAATCAGAGATGCTCCCAAATGCACAGTGCTTCATCTCTAGAACACACATGTCTGATGCACTGAATGATTTCTCATCCTAACTTGTTCACCTCAATGAGTAAGTAAGTAGTTGTTCTAATGTGTAATATACTGTGTATATCATTTGTAAGTTCCACTGTGTGGCAATAAACTGCATCTGCTCCGCTCCCAGCCGAAAGGAATTACAGACCTGGCTAACCAAGCTAGCTATAGCGCCACCATCTCGTCCGAATACTGTCACATCCGGTTCCTAGTTGCAAAAAATCAACATGGCGACAACCCAACGGCCAAGCTTGAGGCTTAAAAACGGCAGTCCAGAAACCAATGGGTGATGTCATGATGTCCACTTCTTTTATACAGGCACCACAAAGCAGGATTTGAGCTTAGAGAGATAACTTTGGAATTAACCCTGAGTTTTCAGTACCACCAGGGTGATTTACTTCTTATCGGGGTTGCCATGGTAACTTATGCTGAAGGGCTAATGTGGAGCAGGTTATGTTTCAGATAAGAGTTCAACTCTATAAAAAGACTGCCTATTGACTAATCAGCTCTCTTGGAAAATAACATCCCAATCCTTAGGAAATCCCACAGACTGTTTTATAGGCTGCCTTTATGTGTGGAATGTTTGTATGGCGAGGTCAGCCTACAGACTGATAGAAGTAGGCTACTAAAGCTTTGCAGGGGTGTGACAAGGTGTTGCGCCACAAGATCTTGCAAGATTAAATTGTGACACTATTTCTTGTCAGGTAAAAAGCTCTCTCGCGAGATTCCCTCAAATTACATTTTTCATATCCTGTCAGGTCACACATTCATTTTCTCACGCAATGAAATAAAAATGTATAACTTGCGTTGTGAGTCCAGACAGCTGTGACAAGTGACTAATAGAATTTTGCAGCATAAACATCTAAAAACTCAAGCCAGCCTTGGTCTGCTTAGAACTGTGAGCTGCACTTCATCAGAGTTGCTGAATTAAACTTCTTTGGATTTGTGGTAAGATTTCTGCCTGATCAAAAGTGTTTCATTTCCTTTTGGTTTTACATGCAGCATGCAGTTCAAACTGCATCGGTCAATGGTCTGAAGGGAATAGCGTTACTACCACCAGATCAATAACGTAATGCACCGCAGAGTAAAGGTCAGATAGACTTCTCATTAAATGATGATGTTAGTCTTGTAATATTCTGCCTTTTCTCTGGACATATCTGCGAACACAGATAGCCCATGTGGGAGAGATTTTAAATGTGCATAAGCAGAATAGCTGCTGAAACACAGGAGCTAATAACAGTCAGGAGTTTATAACTAAATTAAAATTTAATAAGTTATCATTGAGGTGACAAAATCATGACTCAGCAGGGGTGATATTACATGAGAAAAGTTGATCTACAGGAAAAACAGATCTATAAGCAGCACAGAATGACTGATAACTGCACTGTATTGTATTCGGTTATAGTTAGATAGTTAGTTTTCTTTATATAAAGAAGAAACATAAACCGGTGCAGAAAGGTTAATGAGAATGCAGGAAATAAAGTGTTGCATGTCCAAAATTTTATATAATTCAGCATTAAAGATTTCTTTAAAAATAGTGTTAAAAACTTGTCTCGGCCTTGAGAACCCAATCTCGAATCTCGTCTTGTGGGTTAAGTGTCTCGTCCCTTACTAACTACCACTTGGAAATGTGTTTTATATTTTTTATTTACTCTCAAGTTAGTTTCACAGAGCCTGTTGCAGCCATTAAATCAAATGGGTTTCATTTTTCTTATGTGAAGCTGAATATTATGATATAAAATAGTTTCGTAGGGCTACTGAAATTACTTAAAAAATAAATCTGTGTAATTTAGTTTAGTAGCCTAAAACAGAGACTGGTCATGTACTGCCCCACCGGTTGCTCTAGAGGCACCGGTGATGTGGATGAGTTCTCAGTAGCCTAAATTTTGAGATTAAGTCTTTCGACCACTATATAAGCACCTTTTATGGCATGAATGGATTTTTCGTTTTTTTTGATTTATGAAGGTAATTTAGAACAATGTTTGGAACATTTGAGTGCATTAAATAAATTAATCTGATTTTTGAAGTGACAAGAATTTCTAACACATCAGATAGAACAACAACTTAGTGATGTGACTTTTAATGTGGAAATGCTGACACAGCCGAGCTGAAAGAATAAGTCAGTGTAAGTTGCCTTTATAAAAAGGCCTTGATTCTTTCATCGGCAGACCAAAAGGAACTAGGATATGATTTTGCTTTTAATCACAGTAGTATGTGACTCATTTGGGGTGAAATTCTTTTCACCACTGTTGAAATTGAGAAAATATAATAATTGTGCATGTTTCTTGCATCACTTTCAAACACTTCAGAGCCACTTATTATATCAGTTCAGTTTTGTAGTACTACCCATCCAAAATCAAGCTGCTTAGGTCCACAGGTATATGTTGCTTAAGAGCACCTCACCTTAGTGGTAACTCATGATGGGAGACCCTGCTCTTGAATCTAGTCTGCAGCCTGTAGTCGGAAACACATACACTGCCCCTAAAACTGCCCCTAAAAGGTCTATCCATCCATCCATCCATCTTCATCTGCTAATCCGGGATCGGGTCGCAGGGGACAAACTTCCCTTGCCCGAGCCACATTAACCAGCTCTGACTGGGGGATCCCGAGGCGTTCCCAGGCCAGTGCGGAGATATAATCTCTCTGAACATTTTTCTCATGTTACAAACACATTTTATCTGTGCTTTTTTAAAGACAGTAACTTTTGTAAGAAGAAAAGGACTGGTTTTCCCAGAGGAAAAGGTGAATGTTTAAGGAAATAAGCCTATGTTTAATTCAGTTTACTCGAGGTTGCTACATCTTAACCATATAGTGTCTAATGTTAGCTAATACAAATGTATTCAGTCAGTTTGCCTACTTAGGGAGTGTTCTCTACTTGTGTATGTTTGACAGAAGTAGGAGGTGATTTTATTACAAATATAACTAAAAAATGAAACATTTCACCTCACTTTAAGACATCTTGTTCTTATATTCATTATAACTTCATTCAGCTTTTCTGAAGCTGCTAAAAATTTTAATCAACTACAGAGAATTTATTGTATAAATAAAAACGAATAAAATCTTTACAATCAAAGAAAAAGGGAGGAATGCTACAAAATGTTTTTGGTCATTGTATCTGAGCCAGTAATCTTTTAGGTCAGTGGACAGCCAGGCATTTCCCATCAGGTGCTGTGGCTTTGCACTTGGAGGAGAGCAGCTCCCCTGCCTGGCTCAGAAAACTGCAGCTGCCTTGAGCTTTTGAGGTGATCGTTGCTGATGCCAGCACAACACCACAGCATGTCGGGGGCAAGTCAAAAACAAATCAAACCAGCAAGCAATGTGCAGTGATCACCACTGATCAATTCTGCACAGGCCTGACTCATCTCAAACAAACTTAATATCCCATGATTTGTGGCCACAACAATTGCGGTTCAGAAAAAGTTTTATAGTCTAACTTAAAATGCTTTCAGCCACTAGCAAAAGCACATATGTGTGGGGAAACTGGTCTTCAGCCTTGTGAGATAAAAGCAATGCTTTAGAAAACATGACTCTTTTGTATAGAATTAAATAGAGTTAATAGTGTTTTGAGCATTCAACGCTGTTACTAGGACTTGGGACTTGCTGAAGGACACTTTAGAGGGGCAGATGCTTGAAACTTTCCAGCTGAAGGGGATCTCTCCAATCTCACACACACACACACACACACACATACACACACACACACAAACACACACAGCTACACTAGTGGTGCTTGAATACAATAAAAGAAGAAATATAGCCTTGAATGTGGAGAAAACTCAACAAAAAGAGCAAAAGCTTGACCCATGTTTCCAAATGTCTACCTGCTTCCTTGCTATACCTCATACTGTATCACAGCATATATTTAAAAAAAATAGATGGTATCCATTAGTGTGCGTTTAAATGTAATCCTCTAAACAGAGTTTTTTATTTTTTGCCTCAGAATTTACTTAAGCACCCTGTAATGACTTTATTCTCCACAAAATTGAGTTAAATTATAAAGGCTTGGGGAACAAAACCCTGACAAGATGCGGAGAACTATTCCAATCCACCACCTTGAGTGATATCTGATGTGTGACAACTCTATAACCTCACTGAGAGTTTTGTCTTCAAAGGATAGAAGTGTATTTTGCACAGGGAGGAGCAAGTGATGTCCCTAAGGATGCTTTGCTCAGTGTCACGTCTGTCCTACCACTGTCTGTCTGATGCTGTTATTCCCTACAGCATAAAATGCTGCTTTCACTTTTCACTATCCCTCCTGTTGTGACTCTTTTCTACTCTTCTTTTAACCCATGCATTCTTACTCTGCTGTCTGACGCGGTACCATGAATGCATTTTTTTTAATAGGGCTGAATGATTTTGGAAAATAATCTTTTTTTTCTTTTTCTTTACCAATATTGGAATTTAATATGCGATTTTTAAGCTCTTTACCTTCTGTATTATTGAAAATTGACAAGCAGTAAATTAGTATATACACAATATTAGATAGAACTACAATGTTCTTTCTTGTGTTATGATGAATTAGGTAGAATTACTATTATGAGCGATGGTGGAGAAGATATATCAACTTATAATAATATGAGAAAGATAATTTGAGTCAAGTCAAGTCATGGCATTAAATAATATAATCTAATATCATCAGGTCGCCCTATCAACACACAACAAAAAAAACGAACTCACCACAGCTTATACAATAAGTGCTCAATACAAAATCCCTAGTTCAACCACCAACCTCCATCTTTCTGTATCCTAATAGGCAAACAAAAAATACTCATTTTAAGGGTAAATTCAAAAGTTGGCCAACGAAAATAAGTGACGCATCTCATGTTTAATAGACAAGCTTAGTAATTCTCAGACAACACCAGACTTCCCCCGCAGCCAGATGCTGGTAAGCAGCACACTGGCTGTAACCAGGCTGTAACTCATGACAGACTGGGCCTCTTTCGGACTTCCAGAGTTTGGTTTGAAAAGCCATTTCACAGATATTTTCTGAGCTGACTGGTGGCTCTGTGTGTGATGCAGGCGCCAATCACCACATTACGTTTACCTTACTACACTTGACTCTCTGTTGTGCATTTTTCCTGTCCATCAAAGTGGTGGATGGCCCGACGATTTCATCCACCACCACCACCGCGTTGGCAGGTGCTACTTTCATTCCCTGTGTGACACTTAAGTTGATGTAGTGTCAGCTTCTGCCAAGCTTAAGAAGGCAAGGTACATCATAACGTGAGGACGAAGCATCAACTTTGTCTGCAGACTGCTTTCCGCTTGGGTGTCATGTGACCAGAGTGTAATCGCAGCCTTTCTGCTTCCAACACATCTAAAATATCTGACACATTCAGACCTAGTTTACAAATGCATGACCTATTCTCCTGATAGCACACAGATCATTTCTATTTAGTTTCCACATGGGCTTCTAACTCTCGCTCCGTCACCTTTTTTTCTCTCCATTAGTTCCTTTCATAATCTCATACTGTATGTTGAAAAATATGCCACTAAAATAAGTGCCTGCATCAGAATTCCCATCATTCTACAATCCCAGGAAGGCAACCCACCGTACAGTTCATCACATTTCAGATAAGATACATGGAGGCAAGCTTACACGTGTATCAGTCCTTATAGACATCTGAGCCATGTTCTCTGATCTTGACAGAGAGGAGGCGCGGTTTGGTGCGGTTAATGGGTCAGTGTCCGTCTGTACAAACAAGCCAATAGATAAACAAGCCATGAGGACAGGATGAAGGAAGAGAGAGATGAAAGCTGGGGGAGTCAAGAGAGTGGGGTCGAGGGGTGGGGAGGCGGTGAGGCTGCGAGACGGGAGATGATGAACCACTACAAAGGCATAGAGAAATCAAAATGGAAATGAGGCGCCACCAAAAGAGCACGTCGGTCTCCCACTAGACAATTTTGAAAGCCAGGCAAGAGTGACGGGAGGGAAGAGAGAGAGACAGAGAGAAAGAGGCTAAGTTAAGGAATGATGTTTTCAACTACCTTTACTGGTGATCAATATGACTCTTTATGGCGAATGAATAAACAAACGAATAATCTATAAATAAAAAAAATGATGATTAAGATCCTGATGCTAATGAGCTGCATGTTTTAAAATCCTGCTGCTGCTGTAGTTAAAGGAGAACTCCGGGCAATTTTTAAGTTAATCTTGATCGTTATACCTTTGTGAGTACTGTCTATAGAAGGAAAAAACGAACCGGATTGGTGCTTGCAACACGGAGCTGCTACAGCTAATGCCCAGAGCTCCCATGTAGCTAAAACGGCAGTTTACATGAAGAGTGTCTTTGTGCCTCTTAACATACTAAAAATGCAATTAAAATGTTTGTCCAACATGAACAGGGCCATTACATGACAACAAGATGCGTTTAGAAACGTAGCCATTGTTTAAATTCACCTAAATAGTGTTTTAGATGGCTATCTGTAGTCTCGTGCTGAAGTCCCGTGGGAACTCAGTTGTTGCCGGAAAAAGGTAAATAGCATCGGAGTTGCTCACAAGTGAAGAAGAAATGGTTCGCGTTTGTGCCATTCCGAATTATGGCAACAGAATGCGAAAATACAAGAACTTAAATGTGTGCCCAGATGGACAGATAAATAAAGTTTACATTACCTCCACAGTGGTTGCTCCCCTTTTCGTCCACGGAATGCCATTTTTCTTCAACCGGCCCTGCTGTGTTGTGTCTGCGTAACATTAGTCATCCTTGTCAAAGTGTTCGCTGCAAATGCGGTAATCTTTGCCGCGTAGTACTTGTATGGGAGTTTGCACATCAAGTTGAAGTACATCTAGTCACAACAGCAGAATATCGAGGTCATGGAAAGGAAGACGATGAAAATTTTGTATTACAAGTTCTTGTATTTTCGCAATTCTGTTGCCACAATTCAGAACGCGAACAAACGCGAACCATTTCTTCTTCACTTGTGAGCAACTCCGCTCATCACTCTTCACACACTACGCTCCTCTCACCTGCACACTGCTATTTACCTTTTTCCGGCAACAACGGAGTTCCCACGGGACTTTAGCGCGAGACTACAGCTAGCTGTCTAAAACACTATTTAGGTGAATTTAAACAATGGCTAAGTTTCTAAACGCATCATGTTGTCATGTAAAGGCCCTGTTCATGTTGGACAGACATTTTAATTGCATTTTGTGTCTGTTAAGAGGCACAAAGCCACTCTTTATGCCCCTATAACTGTCGTTTTAGCTACGTGGGAGCTCTGGGCATTAGCTGTAGCAGCTCCGTGTTGTAAGCACCAATCCGGTTCATTTTTTTGTCTATAGACAGTACTCAGAAAGGTATAACGATCGAGATTAACTTAAAAATTGCCCGGAGTTCTCCTTTAACACGGAAGATACACTGAAACGTAAGTTTTTTTCATTTCACATTTCTCAAGAGTCCAGAGAAGAACCTGCAAACAAACATTTGTCAGTTTTTGTGAAAATTACTTCACTAA
This sequence comes from Lepomis gibbosus, assembly GCA_029875015.1. Lineage (NCBI taxonomy): Eukaryota > Metazoa > Chordata > Actinopteri > Centrarchiformes > Centrarchidae > Lepomis > Lepomis gibbosus. Next base: position 385 of record JAPMOB010240552.1, on the reverse strand, counting down.
ATCAACTTCTAAGTGGGTTACTGACACTACACTATTGTTCCTATAACTTATTTGTTTATAGATCTATTGCATAAATATTTGCAGTTCTTTCATCCATCCATCCATCCATCCATCATCAACCGCTTATCCTGTGTGCAGATTCGCGGGGGGGCTGGATCCAATCCCAGCTGACATTGGGCGAAAGGCAGGATACACCCTGGACAGTTCACCAGTCCATCGCAGGGCATTTGCAGTTTTTTGCATATTAGTTATATCATGACAATTTTGATATTTTCTCTGGTGTTTGAGTCACTTGCATAATTATTAGGTCCGTGTAACGCTTTGCAGTTCTTTGTTCAATTTGCACCATCAAAATTAACCAAATGAAAAATGGGCTTCAAACTTT
>JAPMOB010240544.1:0-10403 GCA_029875015.1 Lepomis gibbosus | reverse complement strand
AATACAAAATAAAAATCAACTGATATATTTTGAGAAATTATTGTAGGTTGAGCTTTCTAGCAGTATATGCTAGTAATTCAAGTTAGCTCCACCTTGATCAGTTGCAATATATGAACACATTAAGCCACCACTAATCAGTGTTTCCCACAGGATTTTGAGAGGCCTCGGACCCTCTTGAGGGGTCCTGGGGAATGCTGGTGGTTTAGATTAGTGAGAAAATTATTCATGAATATAAAAGATTTGGACATTAAGTGCATTATTTTAACAAAATAAAAATTATCCAGAAAAAACATCTTTCAAAACTGTCTTGAAACAATAAATTCAACATAGATAGACGCACAAGCAACTTTTAAAAAACATAACAAAAATCACGTAGGACTATTTATCTGGAATGCAGAAATGATCATGGTAGAAAAAATGTAAAACTTTGAAAGCAGATTATAAGGGGAAAGGGTTTCTGTAGAGCAGACTATCCTTATGGAAATGTGTGTGTGTGTGTGTGTGTGTGTGTGTGCATGTGTTGGCCGTGTCCAGATGTGCACACACTGCCATGAGAGTCTGCCAACAGCTAACACACTGAACTTCTTGGCTAATGTGTGAAGTGTGCTGTGACCTCTTCCTCCCCATGTGGCCACAAAATTAGGTTAGTTCTGGTAAACAAGTGTTTTATTTAATGAATAAGTTCTTAAGGTGGTGACCCCTCGAGAATGTATTATTTTTCACAAGTACCAAAAGAAAAAATAATCATATATATACTAACCAATATTAAAGTTAAAACAGTACAATCTTATATAAAGATCTAAAAAGAGAGCATGTAACTGTGGGTGCATTGACACAGGAAACAAGGTCCAGGTTTGTGAAGTGTTGTGACCAATTACTCTTGTTTGTTCTTTTACATGGGTGTGATCACAGAAGAGCGGATATGCGGATGTAGGCCACTCTCAAACGAAAAGTGCTGCAAATTAGACAGAACTTGAACCAGTTTCTAAACCTGCATTTCCAACAGTTAACCAGATGAATAAAAGCTACACTGACTATTCTCCAATGTTCACGCATGAACGCATGTCAGGTTACAGCTCTTGATAAATTAGCATGTAAAATTCAGAAACTTAAGCTGACAAGAAATGTGAAGAGGATTTAGGTCATAGTGTTCAGAATAAGGTTTTATGCAGACTCATTATTGGTTAGGTTGACTTCAGGACATGGAGAAACTATAAATACAATATATTCTCTTTGGCTAATGCTCCAACTCATCTGTTAGTCCACACAAGTTAAAACAAATGCTGAAAATGACTTGCAAATATTGTAAGAGCCTGTCCTGTTGGGAAAACACTGTCAAATCCACACAGTCGAGAAACGCTCCCACTTGAAAACCAAAGACACACATAAAGAATTTTACATGCCAGCTCAGAATTTGGACCGCTGGTGTTAAAACTAAATAGACACAAAGAAAGAGAGAATGGATAAACACAAATGCAACTGCCCATATGTTGCACAGACTCATAGACTCTTGTGTGGTGTTCTCAAATTTGGCCTCACCCTGTTCATAATGTGGCAATGTCGAGAAGTCGATGAACAGCTTAAGTCTGACGTATGTGTTATGACAGGCAGGTGAGTGGAAGCTAAAACAGCTGTAACTTTGTGATGCCATTCAAGGAAAAGTCTGGGTGGAGCAGCCACTGGCCTGCAGAATAAAGCTGCACTTGTTTCTTAGTACCAGAAAGTCTGAGCCTTGACGCTTGTGTGCTCTGCAACATGTTTCACGCGATACAATGAGAGCTTGTTTACAAATCAAGAGGGTAAAAGAGCTCACGGAGAATATGTAACACACACCGTTGTGTATCTGCACTGGGTGTTTCTAGGTAGAGGAGAAAACAGGATACAGGAAATGGGCCTGCCTCTAAAAAGGGGCCAATCAAATGACACAATGTTACTCTTGTTCAAAATTAGGTTGTGTTACAATGGTCATGGCAAAACATTTTTCAACAATGTCAAGCATTAATGGATGGTACATAGGCTCAGTGGCAGAGGAAGTATTCAGATTTTCCTTTACAAGTAAATATCCTTCATTCAAATCCTACATAATACATTAAATACCATTATTACTAATGCAGTGGAGCTATTAATAACTTTATGTACAGTCAGCTAGTTTGGTCCACATCCAAATCTGAGGGGAGAGGAAAAAAAGAAGAAACATATATGCTATAAAAATGTCTATCAATCCATCCATCCATCCATCCATCCATCGTCAACCGCTTATCCTGCGTACAGGGTCACAGGGGGGCTGGAGCCTATCCCAGCTGACATTGGGCGAAAGGCGGGGTACATCCTGGACAGGTTTCCAGTCCATCGCAGGCTATACAAATGTGTTTTCAGTTTTTTAAACTTTGATTTAATCTTTGCTTTTTCAAAATATCATATAATTTGTCATCTTTGGGCCTTAAGTTTGGACAGGAAATATCACAATGGTCAGGAACTACTGGCCAAGTAGTAAATACAATAGATTGTATTCAATAATCTTAATTGTTTTAGGTGCTTTTTCTTTGTAACAGCTGTCATATAAATGTAGAGGACTATATATTTCCCTCTGACATATAGTAGAGTATTAGTATTATGCAGCATAAAATGGAAATACTGAAGAAAAGTACAAGCAAATTAAAATGATACTTAAGCACAGTACTTAGATGAAGAGGTTCTTTACTACTTTCCACTACCACATATGCTAAAAAAAACAATCTCACACACATAAAACACAGACCAAAATGTTGTGTAAGCGATGGAAACTAGTATTTTGTTTGCTCCATCCTCACCCACCTTACTTCCGACTGTCTGCATAGTCACAGACATCGCTGTGAACCATCTAATAATAAGGTAAATGGGGTGTTGATAAACTGGATGTCCCTCCATACAGCCATAACTAAGGTAAATGTTAACCTTGTAAAAGAATGACATTCTCATTAAGGTTGTCTTGTATTCTCCAGTGCAATGGAGGAACAGACTGGAAAGAAATGTTAAATTTAATCAATAGTTTTAAAGGGTCAAAAGAGAAATGCTTAAAGCTTTTTAAAAATTTACCTTAGTACAGGTTCAATTTGAAGACTTTGATTTTATTCGCAAGTACATTCAGTTCGTCCTTCAAAAGCTGATGAAAAATTCCATATTTTACTTTGTTGGCTTTGTTGGAAAATTTTAACGGTAAATTGACTGTGATGAAAACATGCAGCTAAAACATGGCTCTGTCTAATTGGCCTTTAAGTGAAAAGCTTTGTGGTACAGTGGAGCTGCCAGGCGTCTTTCTCTACTCAGGGCGGTGAACTTATTCAACTGTACAAAGACCTGTGTTGTGAATGAATGTGTGGGCTTGTGGGGCAACACATTCAGGCAAGGGTGTGTACTGTCACAGCCTTCAACACAGTATTTATATTTATTTGTTCCCATTCCTGGAGGTTTGCTGTTAAGTGAGGGTTTAAACTGTGTCAATGTGCATGTGTGAAGTAAAAGAGCTCAAGATGTTTCACAGATATTTACTTTAGAGACTGCAAACTTCACATAACCTCAACAATAATCAAAGTCATTCTAGTATGAAAAACAGTAGTTGTGGACTCCCATACAGATTTCATACAATATTATATATTTTCTATATGCTAATTTAGTACCACACACTAAATGAGACCATACTAGAGAATTATGATAATTGATGAGTTAAAGCCAAAAGACCAAAACATTGTCTGGTTCCAGTTTCTCAAATGTGACTATTTTCCCCTTCTCTCTGTTTTTAAAAAATCATAAATTAAATATAATTTGGTTTTGGACTATTGATAAGACAAAACAAAACATTTGAAGATGTCACCTTTACAGTTATAGAATTCAACTACTGCAAGTACTTTACCTTTTATTTTAAGTACCGTACTTTTTAAAATTCTGGAAATAAAAATATTCCTAAATATTCCTCACCATAGTACTTTTTACTCCACTACATTTTATGGACAGCTTAATTTGTTACTTTGCAGATTAAAAAAATAAACTAATAATTATTATAGATTAAGTTACCTAGCAGTAAGTAAAAGTAGTTTACTAGTAAAATTAGACCTTTACCAGCTGGAACATTAGTGATGCTTACACATGAATGCATCAATAATAATGACGCAATAATATAATAAATATTATTCTGGCAAAGGCCATTCTGCATGATGAACCCTTCATCATTCATGATGCTAATACTTTGTACTTTTACCTAATTCATTTTTAAATGTAGAACTTGCATTTCTACACTGCTGTATTGCTACTTGCTAACGATCTGAATATCACTGCACTTTATAGGAAACTAATGGACATTTTTTAAGAATTGTCATCAAGAAAATAATTGTTAGTTGCAGCCCTACAGCCTGTGCAGTTACTTAATTTATTCATTAATAACAAATGACATATTCTCTACTGTATGTCATTCTGAGTATGATGATATAGGAGGTTTTAAGGGCAACTAGAGAAAATGGGAGCTGTACATGGCTACAAAGGATGATGTGAATACACAGCAGGTTTTTAAGGAGCACTGGCATCATCAAAAATGATTTTGATCCATGTTCTTGGTAACTTTTCTCATTTACATTAGTTCAAAGTATCAGCCAATGTACCTTTAGGACTTTTTCACAACAAACATTTTCACTTGTTATGTGTCTCTGCTCAATTCAAGTGTTCCAGTAAGCCATGACAGTGTGACAGTGAGCCATGAAACCACAGCATCATAATGGAATTCAGCCATCATTCATTTTATTAGTTACACCAATGCGTTTCCTACTTTGAAATGTCAAAATGTCTTGAAAAAGGCCTATACACTTAAGGATCATACGCAATACAGGGTAAGTCTTCTTCACACTGTATAGAAGAAATAAATAATTGTTGACTATATCTGCTTGTTATCTTGGATCATTATTTATTTCTGCTATTATGCTAAAATGTTAAAATAACAAATACGGCCGATTTTGGGACAAGGCCTGGTGCTGTACTCCCTGGATGTGATGTGGTATTACCCCTCTGGTTTACTGTGATGCCGTAACCATGGGGAAATAGTTCATGGGACCCAAGCCTCTGCCCCAATTGGAAAAGGCAGCCTTAAAAATAGCTGTATAATAAAAACCGGATTTTCTATGAAGTTGAGTACAACAGAATACAACAGGAAGGCAAGGGCTCTCTTCTCTCCTTAAGTGTCACTCTGGTGTTACTTTCAGGAGGTTGAATGGGAGGAGATATGCAGATGGTGCCAGTGGGGCCCTATTAGTGGCGTCTGTAGTCCACCAAACTCACAGTAGACTGTTGTCACTCTAACACAGTGCACCACACCCACAGCCAGTGTAGGGGTCAGCATTCACAGGGAGGCATTCTGCTTTACAGCACAGCCAAAAAAGGTTGTACTGCAGACACTGAAGTCTTTTTTAAGCTATTTTTCTGAGTGTGTGTGTTTTTGTCAGAAGCCTGGCACAATTTCCATATCAAGTGATTAGAGTGGAATATTCACTTGCCTTTGAGGGAGGAATACTTTTTTTCTTCTGTTATATGACCTATACCTCAGTTTGAAGACTGCTTTCACTAAGATTTTGATTTTACACGTGGCTATTCAAGGATGCATTTTGTGATGGCTGTGAGTCCTTTTGTGCTCATGACTCTATTTTTGTCACTGGTCGAAACCAAGTTCTACAGACCATTCCAGTTTAACCAGTATAAAGCTGGGCTGAGTCAACATCATGACCAAGGGAAACCCACCAGCCGACACAAGTAAGTTATGTCTCTCTCTCTGTCTTGTGCTTTGAGGAATCAAGTATACATCACTTTAGATCTTAATTAGCAATTTACTTAAGTGACAAAGTTTCATATTTTTGAAGCCAACTGGAAATCATAATAATATGTCCAATTTCATCTTTTATCTCTTCTCTGAAAGGAACCACTGTGCCTATGTCATTGAAAAGACAGTGTCATTCACTGTGCAGGATGGGGCAGCCCCATATGTAAAAGCTGAGTACAACAAGTGTTCCTGGGGTCAAAAATGTCCAACTCTGCTGTGAGTAAAGAGCTCCTATTATGTCAAATAAATATTTAGTTCTTGATATGCCTTAACATGACAGAAAATTGGGATTCACATCACTTTAGGGTAAAAAAGACCACAGTCAAGTTTATGTTTCTGACTACTGGTTGGTTGTTGCCCTCAGGTATCGTCTGCAGTACAAACCACTCTATAAGGTGGCACATAAAACTGTCACAGAGCTGGAATGGCGTTGTTGTCCCGGGTACTCTGGTTATGGCTGTATGGAGGGACATCCAGTTTACCAACACCCCATGAAAATGATGCCACCATTCAAAGGCCCGCCAATGAAAGGACCACAGTTTAAGGGGAAGCAGTTCAAAGGCCCACAGCCCAAAGGTACCGTGTTCAAGGGTCCCATGTTTAAGGGCCCACCGATTAACAATGTTGTGAAGGCCAACCCATGGAGTCAACCCAAAGGACCTTCCATTGGCAGTTTCAACAATTATCCAATGCGTCACTTTGGGCCTCCAGGGTCCTCCTCCTTCCCAGACACCTCCTTTGAGCCTTATCCGCCAGAGCCAGAGCCAGAGCCAGAGCCAGAGCCAGAGCCAGAGCCAGAGCCAGAGCCAGAGCCAGAGCCAGAGCCAGAGCCAGAACACCAGGAACCACATCTCACAGAGCACAACCAAGAACATGACCATGACCATAGCCAAGGACCTGAGGAACATATATCAGAGGAAATTCCTCCTCCTCTGTCTGGTGGTGAACAGCCTGAGGGTGAGACCATAGGTGTGTCCTAATGCTAACTGCGTTTTACAATATTGTGTGTTCACACTGGATAGGGGACAAACACAGGGCTTACACCTTCTAATAGTAATAGATGACACTGAAAGACTGATTTGTCATATTCCTTTGAACTAGATTCAAACTGTAAACACGTTTGTCCCAATTTTAACAGCTTTCTTTCTCTCTTTAGGCCAGACTCTTGACAGTGAGACAGAGGTTCGAATATATCGAATGGAGGAGGATGTACAACGTCTAAACCAGGGTCTGGAGACCCTGAGGGGAACTGTGAATGGACTGGAAGCTAGTCTGCGGGCCTCACTGAGAGAGGATGCCAACAGGATGTTGTCTGCTCTGCTCTCTGCTGCCCCTGGTCCTGTTCCTGTTCCAGCTGTAGCCTCTAATCCATCCACAGTAGGGTTTGTAGAGATTCCTGGAGGAGACCCTGAGACAGAGGGTCTAGATGGCAGACATGTGTTTCCAGGCCTTACAGATCTGAATAGAAGGGTAGAGGAGCTCAGGACACAGCTGCAAGCCAAGACAGCAGAGCTGCAAGAACTCAAAGCAACAGTGATGGGACATGATGGAGCACTGAAGAAGATGACAAATTCAGCTGGAGTCATATTAGACTCCACTGGCAAATTTGGGGAAAATGACCAGACAGCTATGGAGAAGGTAATGGAAGACAAACTGAGTATAGCCAGGACAGAAATTCTTGGTGGGTTTGAGAAGCGCGTGGAGAGTGCAGAGGGCCGATGCGAAGAGAAAGCTGGGGATGTGCTTCATCAGTGCCAGAGGGAGAAAGGTGAGAGACAAGAGCAGATGGAAGATGCTATGGAGGAAAGAGCCACATACTTGAGAACAGAGTTGAGAAACCTACAGGCACAGATCCATAGTTTAAAGGCTACAGAAAGCTGCTGTGGTACAGTAAGTGGACTGGTTGAAAGGGTGCAGCTGCTGGAAACATCAGTGGCAGGCCTCAACCAGTCCCAGAGTCACCTAAGAGTGGTGCTAGGTGGACACAAGGACCACATAGAGGGAATGCTGGAGGGGCGGTTGGGGTACGTAGAAGCCAAGCTCAACCTAACTGGACAGGTCAAAAATGATCAGTCTGGAGGGAGAGGTGGTGCCCCAGACAGAGTTGAGACAGGACAGGGCCTGGAGGACAGAATGGAGGGTCAGTTGAGGGCTCTGGAAAGTCGTTTACTGACGGCTTTGGAGGAGCTAGGCAATGCCACTGCCCCTGCACTGCTAGAGGGTCATGCAGTTCCCAGTCTTGAGACAGAGGTGGAGTCCCTGCGAGGGAGACTGGAGGTGGATATGGACAGGGTGCAGAAGCACCTAAGCAGCCTTGAGATTCTCTGCTCCTCTTCCTGTTCCTCACCTCAAACCCCATCTGCTATCCAGGGAGACTCTGCTGCACCAAGTGCTAACCTGGCAAAGGAGCAGAATGTGAAGGAGGTACTGAACAAGCAGGGTGATCATTTGAATAGCCTCAATGTCACACTGCAGAACATCCTGAGGCGTCTGACCCTCAGGGACCAGCAGGAACATGCAGAAGGAGATTCTCCCATCCAGGGAGAGCTCACAATCCTTAAGTTCCACGTCCACTCAGTCAACCAAACCCTGAGAGGCCTCCAGGATTCCCTGGGGACAGTGGTCCACCAGGTGGATAAAACCAACAGTTCCTGGCATGAAAGAGAGGCTCGTCTGGCCCAGCAGATAAAGGGCGTGGTCCAGCTTGTTGGACATCAGGCTTCCATGCTTGGGGCAGGTGAGCGCAGAGTGGCCCGACTTAAGGGTGATCTGCAGGAGATGAAGAGACGGCTAGCTCAGGAGGTCCAGGGCTGCCGGAGCACAGCTATGGGGGTTCAGAAAGAGGTAACTGAGTTTGGAGGGCGTGTTTCCAGTGTGGAGAACAAATGTAAGGGCCTGAATTACTTGGCAGAGGACCTGGAGAGAATCAGAGAGGAGTTAGAGGGACAATCAAATGGACTTCTCCTGCAAGTCAATGGGACTCTCTCCAGCCATGCTCAGCAGCTGGCTGAACTGAGAACTGAACTCAAAAACTGCACCTCCAAGGTAGAGCCAACACAAAAGAGTTTAGATTTGGAGACGGAGCTGAGACGAGGGGACACCTTCACATTGAATTAGTACAGTTTATACGGATATTAGATTTTAAAAATAAATGAAAAACTATAAATATTCTGCATGTGTAGTGGGGGTCCACCAAAACCCCATCTTATAATTTAAATTGTAAAACCTAAAGGTTTTGAACCTGCACTGAAATAAGGATGGTTTTTGTTAGCTTACAGTATAAAATGAAAATGGCAGCTAATTCTGACTGCACTAACACAGAATCTTGAAATTCAGTCATGATGGTGCTAATAATTGCACTGTTTGTTGAAATGGACCATTATTTAAAGCCTCAGTGATTGAGAATGAAACAAACAGCAGCAAACTGCACCTGTGTTACTGTACTGTTTCTGTAAAGCTTAAAAAATGTATTGTTTAACAAGGTTTACATGGTTAAGCTTTTGTATTGATTTATGATATGTTTAGATTAGAAGTATGCACGTTATTATGTTTTTATATGGCTTCAGTTCTTGATGATTAGTTTCTATTTTACTTGTAAAAATGCATAAAATGTTCTTTTTTCACATTTTTTCAGTTCTGACAATCCAATAAACAATTTTATTTACTGTTCATGCTTTTTTGGTTAACAGATATTTCACACAAGAGGTGTTAGATACATATAAGAAAGGATATTGAGGATTCTGGGTCTGAATTGGACACACCAACCCTAAATTTCACAAACTAGTCATGTTTCATTTTAGAGGTAAAGTGTTGATGCAGAGAAGTGGGGAAACCACAAGAGAGAAATAGAGATGTATTACTGTTGACTGCTTGGGACTATGGGAGGATTTATTTTACTGAAGCTATGTTCATGGAGAGAATGAATGTTAGTCTTCCTTCCAAAAATTTTGCTAATGGGTGACAACTCTTGCTTGCATGAAAAAATTTAAAATTGGCATTATTGCCAAGGTGATGCAAAAAGACATGGAGCATTTCGGTACAGAAGACAGCATCTCTCTCTCCAGGCTACGAATCTCCCAGCTGTCTGAGCACAGTTGTCATTGGACATTGCAAAAGGGCAATAGGTGACCTTGCTTATAACTCTCCCATGTTATTAGCTGTTCCACTATTGGACAAACAACCATTAAAATGACAGCTATGTGGGAGATGAGTCCACTGCTTTGTGAAAACGTTTTAGCCTGAGACATGTGCTGAATAATAACTATGGAAATGCCAGGGAGGAAAGGAGGGCAGGCAGAAAAAAATACCTTACTTAGATAATGATGCAGATTCATGCACACACACACATGCACATGCAGAAAGTGAGAGGGAGAAATATATCTTCCTCTTCTTCCAGAAGCAATCTTTCACACATAAACCCACATGGAAAGAACCTATATGAGTATATATGTACATATATGAAACCTATATGCAGTTTATATGTACATATATGCTGCATATATACAGCATATATGCACATATATAATAATATATATGCTGCATATATGCGTACATGTGCGCATATATG
>JAPMOB010240543.1:0-23972 GCA_029875015.1 Lepomis gibbosus | reverse complement strand
TCCAGCTGGGAGGAGGCCTCGGGGAAGACCCAGGACTAGGTGGAGAGATTATATCTCCACACTGGCCTGGGAACGCCTCGAGGTCCCCCGGTCAGAGCTGGTTAATGTGGCTCGGGAAAGAGAAGTTTGGGGTCCCCTCCTGGAGCTGCTGCCCCCGCGACCCGACCACAGATAAGCGGATGAAGACGGATGGACGGATGGACGGATGGATGGATGGACCATAATACTGGCACAAAGACCGGATTGTTGGGTGAACGCTGCTTGCAACTTTTCCGTTAATCTAGAGGTCCATTTGTGAAAGTTTCATCTAAGTTTGACGAAAGTTTGTGATGCTGATGGTAATCATGTGGTTATTACTTACTGCAATCTCTCTAGTAATGTGGTGGTGGACTAGAAACCCATCACCAAACCACATAATGTGTAATAACATTGTGAGGTGAAACATTGCTGTAACTGATGCATGTAAGCCACAGAGACAAGTCAAATCATTCCCAAATTTTTTCTTTGCAAACATCCTTATTAAGTGTCTTCCTCTACAGAGCTGCTATAACACTTGCCTGCGAACACAGTTTATGTTGCTTTATTATATTTTAGCTCCAAACACAGAGCAAAGTTTCAGGTAAAAAGCTCAAACTGGTCCATTAAAAGTATTTTTGGGGTCAGTCTGCTGTGTGGCACTACCCTCTCAAGAAACCAGTGCACTGAAGTCTGAGGTTAAGTGCTTTTTCAGATCTAGCCAAGCTCTTTCCTCTCAGCCGTGATGGTAAAAAAATGTCCTTTCCACACATTTGTCTTGGGTGACACAGAAGGGAACAAATCCAAACTTTTTTTCCCCCCACTTCTGTTTTCCTTAAAATTGGCCTCAAATGGGCCCAGACATGCCTTGGAGAGACTCTGGAACTTCCTGATTCAACTGGACCTGTCGTCAGCATTTCGAGCGCAGCAGCCATGAGCCAGTTAAAGAGGCCTCCAGAATGAATTAAAGAAGCACAAGGAGAAAGGGCTGACAGCCAGCTCGACAAGAACCTGATTGATCAAACAGATATGGTGAAAGGAGGTGATGAGCCATCAAAGCAGCACTCCGGGGCAAATGGAATAAGCCTCTTGGCTGACAGGGTCTAACATATGAGCTCCATCCTGCTTATTACTTGAATATTCTGAAACATCCTTAACTAGGGTGGTGGGCTGAATGCTAAAGCTTATGTGAAACTGGGTTTCAGTACCCTGAAAGTATCCTTTTGATGAGGTTTTATAAAACATCATTCTTTTCCTTTAACAAAATATAAAAAATTGTGTAAGTATAATGTTCACAACTCTGCCAAAATGCAATAATATTAAATAAATAATGTCTTAACTTATGTCTTAAAGGGGAAACTTCATTGATTTTACACATCAAAGACTGTTTACAGGTGTTAGGGAGTGAAAAAAGTTCTCTTTTTAGTGCCTCCAGAGGGAGCTGTGTGAAATCTGATAAATGTGCGTCAGCTGGGGCTAAAGACTACAAGTTTCAAAATAAATTTTAAAAAACTGGTTCTGTGGGGTTGAAAAGAAATAAGTTAATTTACTAGAACTCGGCAGCTCGCTCTTCATCTCTGCTTGAGGATTCAGGCAACATCAGCCGCTACTGGCACAACACCTGAATCTCCAAGGAAGACAACCTCAGGCTGTTTGTGATGGGTAAGAAGTTCACAAGTCTAGTTTGCGGCCCGACTTGGTATAGATTTTACAGTTATCAGTAAAACTGTGAAATCAATTTTGAGATTAATCCAAGGGAGGCTAAGGTAGGGGGGGGTCAAACTTCTTTGAGAATTGAAGATTCTTGCTGTCACATGTTGGACCAACTGCAGTCGAGAAGGAGAACTCATTACAGGAATAAATGGAATTACAGTAATCCAAATAGGAGGTAAAAGGCGAGTGCTCCAGGGAAGCAGCGGCAAAAAAAGAAAAAAACTGTTAAGTATCAAAACTGTCGTCAAAGAAAAATAGCCCCCCCAGGTTTCAATCAACAAGTTGATCGAAAAACTGGGCAGGTTATCATGGCTCAAATAAAAGGAAATGGGACGGCCATAAAGAATCATCTAAAATGTAATGTTTGCTGGAATTGCTGGATTCAAGATCCATAACAAAGACTCAGGATCCGGTCATATGATGCACAAACTTTCAGTATCATTACACCCAGCTCTACTCCCAGTGCTGCATGGGTCAAGATTACAAATATACATAAAGTCACATTAGAGGAAAACGCTTGTGGGTTCTTCCTTTGAATTAACTCACCGCACACGTGTTTTCTCTGCACACAGTCTGCTGCCAAAGTGAGAAAAAGGATTTCAGTGCTGTGACTCCAGAGGGAGAATGAAGGGATGACAGGGAGGAAATACAAAGAGGACAAAATTATATTGAGACAACCAGACAGAGAGTGATGGGAGTGGTGGGGAGTTTGTGTGATATGTTCAGGGGGCAGTTCAGCGCTACCCTGGAGTGCAGCAGCAGTAGTGAGTTTAAACCAAGTTAATAGCAAAGAAAAAAAAATCTGATCAGAACAAAGTCCGCAGAGACGCAGAGGGAAGGAGAGGAGGAGATGGAAGAGGAATGACTAATGACCGGACAGTAAGTATGTCTCTCATATGTCAGCTTGTCCGTTAATAAAACATTAGACAGTCCCTACAGAAAGTTGCTCTTCATCTATAATTATCTCTCGGCTCCCCACACTCTAGTACAGGGGGCAGCAAATAAGTCTGGCATCAGGCCCAATTTTTTTCAGGCCGTTACATGGCGGGCCAGAACATGGATTAAACCCTCGAAATCATATGTGCATGTTTAGCTCAGACGGTAGAGTGCAGGACTCCCGTTGGGAGAGTTGTGTGGTCAGACTTTTTCCCCCTTGTTAAACAAATTGAATATAAGGCCACTTCCGCACATCCTCACAGTAAAAGCATGTGCTGCAGTGTGTGTGTGCGCATCCCAGCATTTGATCCGCATTCACAAACCTATAGACGCTTATTTTCATTTCCCTGATGAAATTCCAGGGAATCAATCACATGATGGCCGCCTATGCCGACCGCCGCTCTAGTAGATCTACAGATAGAAGCCGTTCATTTGAGAAGCGAATACAGCGCCTTCACTCTGCTTAAAAATCGCCCTCTTTTCTCGCCACACATGTGAACGGGCGTTGTGTGCAGATGCGCGAGCAGGGAGGGAGAGCAATAATCAGGAGGATCGGAGATGGAAAGGTTGGAAGGTGAGATTGCATACACAATTTAATCACGGAGAGAGCGAGAGGGAGGGCACATTTCTGCCTGCATTGCAAACAAAGACAGTAAATGCAGGTATTATCTATTATCTGCTGCTGTAATCAGTTTGATAGAAAGAGGAGCGCCTGTATTTTTGACGGTATTGAAAGTCATACCATCAGGATTTCTAAATACCCCGGTATCCTATAATACCTTGATCCCACCCAAGCCTTCGTCAGACAGCTCCGATTTTCCACTTGCAATCATTTTCTGGCCATTTTGAGCTCCATTTCTAGCCTTAAAAAACAGAGCTATAACGGATACAAGGGGTTAAGGAAACAAGTTTTAAACTGATTGTTTAGAGAGAATAGCCCTTTAATGGTTTCAGAAAGACTTAAAACACAGTCGCACTACTTGCGGATTAAAGCATTAATTAGTAGAATCAATAAGCACGGTAGCATAACTGCTTATGTTTAACAAATGGCGATTCTGTGAGGACATCAGTCAGCTGCAGAGTGTGAAAACAGCTGAGAGCCATTAAACTTCCATAAAGACATCTCGTCTCTGTGTGACAGAGGGAATAATGACACTGAGCCAGTCAGCGGAGCAAACACACACACACTCACCTGCCTCCATACATGCATCAGTGTAAAGCCACGCAGCGTGACCAGGAAAAGGCAAGGTAAGGAATTCCTAAAGGCCAACAGGAAAATGTTTCCACTCAAATTACAAACACGGCACGAAAGAGGAACAATGGACGGGAAGCGAGAGAGAAAAGCAAAGAAATCAGTCATGAGGAGCAAAATGCTGACCTTTAAAGCCAAACACATGTGTAAAACAGCACCATCCACCATGAGGCATCAGTTGTGTTTATGCTTTGGTTTTCAAAACAAACACACACACACACACACACACACACACACACACTCAGCTGACACGGCAGAACTGTCACAGGGAGGCTTCCACAACCGGCAGCACCTGCAAGTCAGATCCCCTTTAATCCAAAACCACATTCAGAGTTACATATAAATTCCACTGGGAATTAATGATGAAAAAGATGACAAAAGATGAAGATAAATAAACAAAGACAATCTGAAATTTGTTTTTTAGAAGCTCTATGGAAATGAATAATGATTAGCATTTTGCAAAATGATGCATTTGGTTTGTTTTACTGTTTCTTCTGAGAATAATTTAGTAGAGAAAATCTACTTTCCCTAATTAGAGGTGTTTCATTTGTTCTACCAAGCTATAGGACAGGAAACATACTGTCAAAACAAGAAAATCTCAGGCAATAGTTATTAGTTATGCCAGTGTTTCAGTGAAGTGTCTCGCAAACAAGACCTCAGCATTGGCACTGTGAGAGGGGTTATGGTGCAGAGACACATGATGCCCCGCTGGCCCTTAAAGTATTTTCCCCCAACTGTTCTTACAAATGAGAAAGCTGTAAAACAATGAATACATTTCTCTGAACTTCAGAAACACTCTGACATGACTCTTTGTTTTCTAAGCCAAATAAAAAAACTCTTTCGTGAACACGACCTACGGGGTCAAAAGCATGAAAGGACGGACAAAGCCTGAAAATATTTTCCGGCATATAGGGAGCAACCATCACAGGAATGGGCACGAAAAATGTAAACATTAACAGGGAAATAAGATCATGTCTCCAATGTAAATTAAAAGAATGATAAAAATTCAATTAGAAACCAAGTAGTAATTAATCAAAATTACTTTTTTGAAATGTGCCTAAAGGAAAAGAAGCGCACAACAAACCAGTATGGTTTTATTATTATTGTTTATTATCATTTAATCTGCATATTTTCCGTCTCCACCTCATTATATCAGCCCTGGTTCACTCGAGGCAGATATTACAGACCAGACCGGCTTCCACATGGTGCTTTGGAGGATAAGCCTTTGCACCCAAGTTTGTATTTTTTATTCGTATTTGTAACTGAAATAAAAATAGACTGCACTTTTTTCGAAAAAGGTTTGATTTTCTGCATTTTTTTGAATCGTACTAACACCATAGCACTCAAATACTTTCAACAGGTCACACAGTATTCACGTGGAGGGTGAAGATGATGCGGAGGAGGATGAAACAGAGGATGAGGACAGCATACAGACAGACAGACAGGGAGCGCTGTAGAGGACCGCTCAGCCCCTCCAGGAAGCTGCAGTGCCGCATGCAAGGTGCAGGCAGAGAGAGGCGGCAGCCTCGGGTGGGGGGGTCCTCCAGAGGAGAGAAGCGAGAGAGACGGAGCGAGAGACTACCGGCAGGAGCTCCACAAAATCATCCTCACTTGGAAGGCTGCATTGTGTGTCGTTTCGTGACTTTTCGCAACGAATAGAATAATAAAAACACATCTGACTTAGTGTGCAAGGTTTCTGTGCACAATGACTTTGTTTTCCAAAAGGTTTCCAGTGCTTCATCTGTATGCTGGTCTGAATCATCCATAAGGCACAGTCTTCTTTTTACAAATCCCAGTTTACGCGTGCTAAAGGGAATATGCATGTTTTATGAGCATTTATCAGGAGCATTTGGTTCAATTCCCCGTCACGTTACCTCCGACTTGTTCCAATAAACACAATAATGGACACGTAGGTGTGAAGCATCGTCGCTACATTAGAGCCTCATAGTCAGCAAGAAAAGTGATTAAAAAGTGATTAAACTAATTATATTATATTATATTACGTTCTAGCAGTGAGCACAGTGTGAATTACATGATAAACTAACCCATCTGCTCAAACGTGACACCAAACTGGCCCCCCCTCATAGATCACTGCTTTACATTTCTCGGAACATCCTGACAGATCACAAGGGCAGAAATCTACCACAGGCTGGTGATTTGTCACTTCGACCATCAAACAAACCCTCTATTCCAGCCTGCAGTCACTGTCCCACACACACTCTGACTGCGTGTTTAACAGCTCAGACCTGCGTGTTTAACCTCACCCGCCTCCACAAACACACACGTGTGCGGGGTCAACATGGCAAAATGTGTCCTGCGTAAGCAAACACTTTGATACTGTTTGAGTGTGTTCTCACATATTGCATGATCTGCAGGAAGAACTCGGAACGCTTTCATGTCACAGCGGAGGGCAGCAGGTGATGCATGTTCATAGAGGATATAAACTGAGGCCTGAGGTGGGTGTGTGTGTGTGTGTGTGTGTGTGTGTGTGTGTGTGTGGACTGCTGAAATCATTCAGTTTTCTGCCTGGGTTTTTGCAACGTGAGCAGATTTCTCTCTGTGAAGATGAAAGCTGACAGGAAGAGTTTGACCCGTGGGCTCAATGTGAGCAAAACAGGTGGCGTTCGCTTCCTTATACACATAGCAGCTCTTGTTTTTCTACTGATGAACCAAAACCGTTCATCTGGTCAAATCAGAGAGGTGTGACCAGCCTGTCTGTCAAACTGATTATTCAAGATGCTTCGAAGGCTGAAACCAACTTCCTGATATCCATAACAAAAGCAACCAGGGCTGACCTTTTCCTGGTCAACCAACAGTCCTTAGTTCAAGTAATTACTCAACTAGTTGTTGCATGTTTTTGATCTTAATTTAATATATATTTTGGGGAATCAGAAAATGGCTGAGACAGAATGTTATGAGTAAGATTGTTAACACGGTGCTACGTTAAGGAGAAATACAAAACCATAAGAATCAGACTTTACAAGGAGCACGATGTGAGCCGTCGGCTAAGGGCAAGCGGTAATTGTTCTGTGCCGGAACAACCGACAAGGAGACTGAACATTTTGCTCATTTATTTCAGCAGCATAAGCCCTGGATATACTTGCTTTTAACTACGGGTTCCTGTACCTAAGATGGCTGCCACGCGTATCCTGCGTTCTTGTGGACTGTAGGTTCTGCACGTCTCTAGAAATTCTCCAGAAAACAATGCTGTTTGCCTGCCTACTCCTAAACATTGTTAAAAAGCAAGTAGAGTCGGGGGCTTTAGCCTCGGTCCCTACACACCTCTGGTTTAAAGGAAGCTCTATACTTTGCACCCCATAATCCAAACAGGCTTCTGTGGCTCACACACTGTCTCTGTCTCTCTCTGTACCAATGGTGCCAGGCACTACAATGCTCTTCTCGACAGCTCAAATATCAATACAATGGCTCAGTTGAGAAGAGAGCTGCTTTATGGATAAGTGTGTGTGTGTGTGTGTGTGTGTGTGTGTGTCTCTGTTAGATCTGATCCCTCTAAATCCGCTGCTCTGTATGATTTTTACAGCCTTCCCCCACACCACTCCTTGTTGGCCAAATGCCTCTGATCGTACACATGATCACCATTATGAGCTGCACTCACCACTGACAGCAAAGACAGGCTGAAATCATAATTAAATTCCGAGTACACCAGCCAAAAGACTGCCACAAGGTGTGCTGTTTTAGCTCTCTACAAAGGAAAACAGATCTGGAAGATGAAGAAACTCCTTAAAGTGTCCGAAATCGACAGTCTCAAGAATTTTAACATGAAGAGTTGTTTTGGAAAAATTACCAAAGACGTTGGTAGTTTAGCTTTTGAAAATCTGTGACACATAGAGAGTGAGACATTTTGGTGATGTTAACTACAAAGTATTAAAGGTATGATGTGCTAATGATGTGGTGATCACATGATTTAGTCCCCCAGCATCTTCAATAACTTACAGCCTCGAGAGGGAGCTAGCGAAGCCTGCTTTGCTTCTGTTTTCTTACTGCGTTACGGTTGATTTTGAAGGTGGAATAAGCAAATCTGGAGAAATGATACAGAGCGACCAACAGCACAACAAGTAAGCTAAGTTGTGGGTTACCATACAGTCGTTACAGTCGCTGCTGCAGGGCTAACACGCAGAGAGGATGAGGCGATCCCAGAGCCAGCACAGCAGCTCCAGACAACAACACTCACAACTCTCCTGCTGCTTTATCTATCAGCTGCACGTTTTGCCACACTAGAGCGTGAGCCAAATGCCTGCGGGAAAGTCATTTAACGTTCCGGTCCGAGCCACGTTGCCTGGGCAGTGTACAAATACCGGATTTTTTTTTCACCGCACGGACAGAGAACGGACAGCTAGCGGACTGGGAGGAGATGCCAAAAAGACGTGTTGCATTAGAATCGAGTATGTGGTGATACTTTTGTGCAGTACTGTGTTTTGTTTCTATCTCTATGATTGCATTAATGTTAACAGCGGGTGGTGATGGGGCAGTGGATAAGACCACCTGCTTTTGGTGTGAAAAACCCGGGTTCAAATCTGCACTGTGACACCGTGTCCCTGAGCAAGACACTTAACCCTTAGTTGCCTGCAACCTCTGATATAATAAGCAATTGTAAGTCGCTTTGGATAAAAGTGTCAGCTAAATGAATAAATGTAAACAGCTCCAACAAAGCAGAGGGAGGGACCAAGGACAGTTTCACTGTCATCAAACTAGGGCTGGGGCGATTCATCGATGTAATCGATTACGAAAGTGTATCCGGTGTAAACAGGAATTCCACTGGACAAGCTGCAGATAAAACAGCTCCTTCGACCGGCTAAAGTTTGGACGTATTTTAGACAGACATTCAACAACGTCCTTCTCCACCAGCTCTGTGAATTGGAAAAACCCTGCCTGCTTTGTCTCCACACAAGCCCAGCGCATTATCAGCACGAGGACAGGTAGTCCGTTAGTACGCCTTCACATTTCAGAAATCTCTTTTAGTGGTGGCAGTAAAGCTCTTAGTCTTAAAAGTTAAGAGTCAAACGATGGACTGAGTAAACTATAGAAAAGGTCTTGCTTGCAAAAGTGTTGCTTGCAGGCAAAATAAATCTAAACTTTATTCCTTTATTGCTAAAAAGGTAAAAGCAGAAAAGTACAAGCATGAATAATAAGCAGGCGAAATATGTTTTCACAACCCTTCACATATGCAGATCTTCTTTTTTATTAAGACATTATGTGAAAGCGTGCTGTAATAGCTCTTATAAACTGCTCATTAATACCAACATTGCGGTAACTCGCAGCTGCATTAATGTAATGTATCTAACCCCCGAAACGCATGGCTGCCACTGAGAACGAGATGCTTAAATTATTTTTACAATGCCTCAGACTGCTGAAATTAAAGCGGTCAAATTACTTGTACCCAAGTCTATCGAGAGACTTCAGGGGGCATTAAAATGCAGCGAAGAGGAGGAGGAGGAGGAGGTCGTAAAAAGCTGTCTGGTTTTATAGGTGCCCATAAACAGGCTGCAGGATGGGGGGGGGGCATTTCTTTCACCCATTCATTCCTTCTTAAACATGAAACCTTCTACCAAGTCGCTGCACATGAATCAGGGAGGAAGGGGATTTACAGGTTGCGTCTCAGCTCCTGCTCCTCCTTTAAGTATATCGTCTAATCTGCAGGAGGCAGCGCTGTTGGACAAAGCAACGCATCGTTTTATTTAATTCCCTGCTATTCGCTTTATAGCTTCAAACTGGTTTAATTGTTAAGGTGTCCTTCACAAGTGAAAGTCAAGCTTTTAACTTTAAATACAGTAAAAACAGGCAGTCGGAGCCACCAGCGAAGACACTGGGGTCATGGCTTCAGCGCTCAGACAACTGGTGGTTTAATCAATTAGTCAAATTACATACATTACTTTGTATGCAATTACTTAATAATGTCAGCTCAGGCTTTAAAAAATTCAGATGGACATTTTATGGACCAAACATTTAATCAAGTAATTGTATTATAA
Organism: Lepomis gibbosus; assembly: GCA_029875015.1. Taxonomy (NCBI): domain Eukaryota; kingdom Metazoa; phylum Chordata; class Actinopteri; order Centrarchiformes; family Centrarchidae; genus Lepomis; species Lepomis gibbosus. The sequence goes on along the minus strand of JAPMOB010240543.1, from coordinate 14,069 downwards.
TGAATTAATAATAAAAATAATTTACTAGCTGCAGAAAAAGGGAGCTTTATAGTCTATGGTTAAACATACAGTGCGTATTTTTTTAATTTAATTTAATACTGACTGATTTCAAATCAACAACATATTTTTCTGGCAATGTGGAAAAAGCTTTAGGACACTTTTTAATTGAGGGATTAGCTGTTTAAGTAATAACTGCAAATATATATTTGAACAGCTAACTCAATAAATAATACATGAAAATCTAAATAATAAGAACATGTTAGTTGCAAGAAATCTCACCACAAGGTCCTGCCCTAGCACTTTTAATCTCATCATATGATCTTCTCCACCAGACGCCGTTTGCCCAGTAGTCACGGAATTGTAAATCAACTTCGCATTTTCTCTGTGCAGTTTGACTTCTCGTCTATATTGGATTAAAACCTGAGGTTCAAAACAATTTGAAAGTCTTCAGTACAATTGCGTGACAACCCGGCAAACTCAATCTGCTGATGAAGGACATGTGATGGAACAGAAAGCTCCAGAACAGCTGCTGAATGTTTTCTCAACTTCTTTGTCTGAGGACAAGAACAAACTTTGAGCCTCAGATTAGTGTTTAGGTTGACTGTAGCGTGAAATTCTAGTACGTCTAGAAACGGAGATTTGTATGGTTTAAGATCAGCTAATAAGGTAAGGAAGGAAAGGAGGCTGAAAAAAGGAAAGGAGTAAGAAAATATTTAAATTTCCCCTCACTGTACTTTGCTTTCCAGCGAATTTAAAGTTATGTTTCCACAGAAAGAAAGAAATCAGAAATCTGTTTATGTTTTGTGCGTGCACACGTTGCTGCGTGCTTATTCTTTTACTGCTGACAAGTAAATCCTCCTCAGCTCAGGAGGAGAAGCCTTTCGGCTCAGTGCAGTGATTCCAAGGCCAATTAGGCAGCCAGTAAAATAAAAGCTTTATTGACAACATCTCTCCCCAACGGGCCGCCTCACTGAGCCTCTGGCTCTCCTCTCGACGACCTGAACCCCTCACAGATGTATTCCCAGAGCAGCAGGCTGCAGCCAGGATCTGAAGTTTAATTTCAAGTTTATTTATTTGTATATCTAACGCGAAATCATAACAGAAGTTATCTAAGGGCACTTTTCATATAGAGCAGGTCTAGACTGTACTCTTATAATATTTATCATACTGTACGGGGAGGTCACTGCAATGCAGCATCAAATAATTAAAGAGCTCCTTCCGAGCAGTCTCCCAGGATCCTCTGCTCCAGTTTTATTCATAGCTGTTTGCCCTATTTATTTGCATCATCCTCTCCTTTCACCGAACGCCTCGGCGGCTTCACCCTAGTCATCAATATAAAAACAGACGCTGAGTGGACCTCTGTAATTGACTTTCAAAACAGGGACAATAAATCTCTCCTCCTCCACAAACAGTAGCACTTCAGAGATTAAAAATATTTGCAAGCAGTGGTGGGAAAACATTTAATACTGAAACGCTTTTACTGTAGTAAAGAAAACACATTAAATAACAACCTTTACAAGTGAAAAACATTTTAATAATGTACAAAAATACAGTACTTATTTGTGATGATAAACGTATCTCCAAATATGATGATTCTCATGCTTTCAGATCAGCTAGGATAGAAAGAAGGCCGAGTAAGCAGGGAAATAAGAAATATGAAGAATGATGAAAAGATATGAAAGAAGGCTTTTATTTTGAAGGTACACAACTTCATATAAATCGCACCATCTGGTTGGCAGCCTCTTAAAGCAGCTTCTTATTATTCACCACACTTGTTTTCCGGCAAACTATAGTCTGCGTTTGGGAAATGCTGTGTTACTAGAGACTGAATCTTGTTCATACAGTTTCTCCTCAGGGGTGTTTCTGAATTCCTTTCTGAGGGTCAATACAATTTTATCTGATCTTTTTTGCCTGAAAACATCCCTACTTGCTCTCTTGTTGAATGTAACATGTGAATCTGAAGGACATCTCCGGTGGTCAGAAACACGTTGTGAAGCAGAGTTTACAATGGTTTTAAATGTAAAATAAGTCAGTTCATTTGACTACAAAGGAAAAGTTTTAGAATTTCATTTCATTTTATGGACTGCGCACAAGTTAAATCAAACAAATAGTACAGAGCGGGGAGAATCCCCCAAAAGGGAAATATTCATTACCTGAGTCATGTTAAATAACGTGTAAGATAAAACATACAACAAAAGTAAAAGAGACGTCATGCAGGGTTTTTCCTGCAGAGAGAATTACAAGGCGGCAGCCTCCTACTTGGCATGCAGCCCTGGCTCAATGCCGCGTCAAGCTGAAGTGAGGGAGGCCAACCAGCAGAGTAACATAATTGTGATTGGTCCCAGTGCAAATATTTACACGGGCGTACAGGCACACCACGAAGACGACGACGACTCCACGCAGTTGTAAACCTGCAGCCTTTGATCCAGCACCACAAGCAGCAGCTAATCTAACAGCCTAGACTCAAACCACCGCAGCCTGCTGTCACCGACTATCAAACGACTCAAAGAGCTTCAGCCAGCCTACAGTTACAAAATAACGCAGAGTAGCTTTCGCAGCTTGGCAATAACCACAGAGCAAATAGCCATCAAGGAAAGCACAGCAGCTCATTATACGCCTGCACAGTGTGACTGGAGGACAGAGATGCTGATGATCCAGCCCGCAGTGGCTGCTGTCCCTCGGTGCATTGTACCAGCTGCACCGTCTGAGGACAACCGACACGCTGCACGGCGAACACTGCTGTGCTGACTTGAAACAGGAAACAGGGCATTCACGTGCTGATGTGAATGTGTTTAAAATATCTTTCTTATATTAAGAAAACACTGCAAACAGAGTGAGATTATTCCAACAATTCTGCTACCGATAAAAAAAAACAATTAACAATTCTGAGGAAACGCATCACTTTCCTGAATCAAGTGTGTAAGGAAGTGAGATTTTTGACTGTAATAACTTTTTCAGATGGATGAGTGAAGGAGAATGAAATCAAAGACAGACAGGAAGAGAGAAGCAGCCAAAAGGATGTTCCGCCAAATCACAACTCCACATTTCCACATGGGTGACACATGTCAAAAACACAACGCAAACCAGGTCAGTAAACGCAAATATCTGTGACAAGGACTCCTCCTGCGCAGCTTCACCGTGACACGAATATGAACCACAGGGGAAACAACAAAAATAGGCAGAATGCGCAGCTATTTCACGTATAAATCGGAACGAGGTCTGTAACAACTTCAAAAGGCAAAACCGAAAGTCTTAAGCGCTTTTATACACAGAGTCATTCTTCCTCACATTCAGCCTTCAAGGCACATTTTTCTCAAAATAAGAACAAAATTCTGTAGAGATCGTCATCAAGACAGAATGAGGCAGATGGAAAACAAATGAAATGTTTTTCTCATTTCCTGTTACCCACGTTGCATTACTAAACTAATGAATTTTTTAAAAAGTCACTTTTTATCAAAAACCTGTCAAATGAAGCAGAGCCAATCAGGGATGACGATTAGTGCCGAGTGTCAAACCTCAAACAGAAATGTGTCACAATGTGTCAACCAAAATGGTCAAGAACCAAAAGTTGGCATCACGTTTCGTCAGACTAATAATCTTCTTCTTTGATCAGATAGTTTGTGATTTATTATTATATTTTAAACTAGTTAACTGGCCCCAGTACTGGAAAACAAGAGAGAAAGAAACAGACAAGGCCCAAAGACAGAAAGACAACAACGCTTCCATCCCTCCTCTCTTCTCACGTCTACCGTTCCCATGGCTACATCTCTTCTGAATAACGCCACACCTCAGCGTCTCCTACACTAGCTCACACACTGTCTCTCACACACACACACACACACACACACACTGAATTGAAGGTCATTACAGACCAACCAAAGAGCTTAGAGTCCAGCTAACTAGAAATCTATAACGGAGGCCCATTTAGCCCAGTTAGCCTGTTCGGCCAATGCTGCAATCACCGATTCCCTGAACTCATCGCGCAGCGTTGAGCACAGACATGATTACAGGCTGTCGACACTAACACACACCTCGGTGAACACACACACTTCCACACTCATCAGTTCAGCTCTGTCCGTTTTCCTGCGGTCCCTCCCGTCTCTCTCTCTCTCTCTCTCTCTCTCTCTCTCACCCTCGTGTTTGATCTCCCAGTCATTATCCAGTACAGCAGCATTTCATCACCTCCCTGATCACATTGATCTGCTGCCCTCGCTCAGAAGCACCTCTGAAGACACAGAGACACTCAAACTGCCTGGTGCTCAATTAAAAACTCTGAGTGCTATTGACAACCTCTTTGATGTGTGTGTGTGTGTGTGTCAGGTGAAAAAATGTGCAATGCAGCAGGCCAATCTGAAGGTAATGATGAATCATATTTACTGTATTTATCTTTAATATTTGACAGAACTTTATGTGTTGATGCAAAACGCACAACACTAGTATGTTTTTTACTTTTCATTTATTATTCATGTGTTAAAAGAAAACATCATTTTGTCCATCGTGAGTCTTCCTTTGTAGTCAATTTTGTGCTTTCTGACAACAATTTATTAATTATATTAACAGAAATGCTGTTTTGATGTGTCGTTTATACTTTGACACTTCTTCGTAGGTTCTTCCGGTGCTATTTTGTTGATCGTTCCTCACACTTCCTGTTGAGATGTTTCCTATTTACATCCTTCCAGCGGTTCATAGGGCATATTTCTGCCCTTTTCCCTGGCACACTTTTAATGTGAAACGTGCAGGAAGTTTCATTGACAGCAGCTTCATCAAACAGTGGCGAATATGACATGACCTTATTATCGTTAGTGCTTAGGAAATCTACACTGTGATGACATGTGAGGATAATGTGTCACATTTGTTTTGCATAACCATCTAACTAACTCTTCCGATCAAGGCCTCTGTGCAGAACAAACTAATGATGTCTAGTCTTCTGGTTTACATCTAATTGCACCCCTTATTTACATAAAAGAGGAACAGCGTCTTGAGCTACAGGGCTCATCTGCAGATAAAAGATAAAGCTGCCTTATCGCAGCAGAGCAGCGCTCTGCATGCATTTAGCCCATTAGATTCAGCATGAACTCTGATTACCTGCCTCTCATATACCTGTAGGTAGACAGTGACGAAGAGACCATTAGGGGATTCATTAGCTTACTGTCATAATTAATGTTGCATGGAGCCAGCAAACTGCTCCCCTCAGGGAAGGATGAGGCATCAGGTTGGGAAATGTAGAAGGGTGTTCACAATCGCAGTGTCAGATAGTGTTACACATTGATTAGCGCTGTTGAGCCCTGTTATAGAGCTATTGCGTATCACACCTGATTTAATCAGCGTGGCAACTGAGAGCGAACAGTTCAGGACGACAAGTGGGAGAAGAGGGAAGGAAGACAGAGGCAGGAGAGGAAGAGGAATGAACGGTGTGTAAAATACCTTGTTGCACACGGCAGCATCGGAATGCAACAAACTCCCAGTTGAGTTTAAGTCAGTCAGATCGCTGTTTTAATCAGGCATGTGGTGAATGGTTGTTAAGGCGGATTAGATTGAGTTTTTCGTAATTTGTAAGGGTCGATTGTACAGGCTACTTTTAGTCATCCTTGCCATCTTTATCAGATTACAACAAGGACAACAACGGAAATAAGTTTGTAACTGTCTTGTTTTATCCTCGACAGTTCTGATAAATGTATATTGTCACTGTGTCAGCATCTTTTTATTATGCATTTATTTGTGTTGCTGTCCAATCAAATCATTTCATGTGGTAAAAATTGCTAGCTACCATCTTTTTGTTCTGGTTCGAAACATTTCTTTGTGTATACGTTTACTGTTGATAAGGTCAGCTGACTTGGAATTTGGGAGTGCTGCAAAACCTTGTGAGACTGTGAGGCCACTGTGAGGCTTCTGAAGGGGGAGGACATAATCTTTCAAAACATAATAAAATGCAGCGGACCAGTAGTTTGAGAACAAGAGCTGTTAATTAGTTGTGTAACAAATAACAGTGGTTATATTCAGTAGTTGTTTGATATTAGTAGGGACATGACCGTCGATATTAAATTGATTTCTACATAAAGTCAGTAAATGCTATGGCGTGTGCTGTGTGTGCTGACATGAAACCACGGCCTGTGTGGCAAGAACACATAAAATGGCAAACATATCATTTAAATCTTAATGGGCACATTTCTGTGACTATAGTAAAATGTGCACAATGTACAAAGATGAACTAATCATGTAAATCATTTCAGTATCCTGTTCTAGCTGCCGGCGTTGGGGCTGCTTCAGCCACTTCGTGCTGCTGTTTGGTCACTAATGCCGATCACACCTTACACCAGCACTCCCCTTAAAAAGGAGCGTATTTTTCTAGTTGAAGATTTATAACTTAGCTGAAAAACTGACATACACACGATATAAAGTTCTAATAGTTAACAGTCAGCATGCAGTTGCCTATTTACACCCAGCAGATGTGGAGGAGCATTTGCATCCCATTGAAGTTTCTGGCTAAGACAAATATTCTCTCTCTTTTTAGCTCTGGTTTGGTTTTTACCAACCCTTAACAAAACCATCTGGCTGTTTAACTGCAGTTCACCAACATCTTTTAAAGCTTTTTATTACTGGGCAGCTAATGTACAGTGTGGGTTTATCAGAGCTGGTTTGCACGCAGGTCCCATAGTGATTTGAGTCATTGTTAATATAAAAATGATTATCATGTATTTAAATAACATCTCTTAACTGCAAAATGCACCGCCAAGTCTAGACAATTCTTTCCAGGCCTTTACACTATAAAACATGCTGCACGCCTGCACGGTCAAATGTTGCACACTCACTGACTGAGTGCTGGAACAGAGCAGGGCGTGCCTGAGTGTCAGCACTGATGGAGGCTGCAGATGAGTTTGCTCTCCCCTGCACAGGCCTCCCTGGGCTGCTGCTACACCGCTACTGCTACTTGTGATTTGTGACTGCTGGAATGTAGCATGTCATGCGGACAGTGTGCCATTCAATCATTAATTCAGGACAACTACAGCCTGTGGCTACGGGATGGATGGATGGATGGATGGATGGATGGGAAACAAAGAGCATCAGCACAGCGAGCAGGGATGTATGGAAATAAGAACAAATGTGTTTACTATTTACTCGAGCCTACAGCGGTATGGAGGCGGTATAGGATGATGGAAGACGGACTGAACCCACTCCCATAAAACAGATGGGAAGCCAGACAATTAAAGAGAGCAGAGTGGCGGCAGAAGAAGAGGAGAGTATGTTGCTCTGCGTCTGACCTATTTAGCAAATGAAGAGCCATAAACACAGCAGATCTGAACTCACTCTGCCAGACAGCCAGGGCTAAATCGGAGCTAACCACCCCAGCCCTGTAAAAATGCTAATCAAAGCCTGCAAGGTTCAGAATAGCTTTTTAAGTGGGGCAGCCTTTTTCGCTGTGCCTTTTAAATTTTTGGGCTGAAGTCCTTCTCGTCCTTGTTACCGCCTGTTTCTGCTCAGTCCTAAATAAATCATCCAAAATCCATCTGCACTGAACAAATACAAAGAGCTCGCACGCTAGTGTACAGTCTGCACTCAATCTTCTATCTGGAGTCAATACCAAGAGATACTGTGAGATATAATAAATATAAACACTGATCCAAACTTGAGGCAAAGCTTTGGACTGGAGAGAAAGCTACTGGATCACAGAGGTTTCTAAGAACTGTAATCATGCCTTTGCTGTTTGGGCCACTCAGATGCCAGGAGATGTCAGACAGGCAAACTCGACCTTTAATCACTACTTATGACTCTCTTTATCACACGGCTTTTTTTGACTGGTGGTATTTAAATAATTACAATAATCATGTTTATATTTTACTGTGTTCTGGATCTTATTTGCTTTTATTTTATTGTAAAGTTTTGTATTTAAAAAGGTACTGTATAAATAAAGTATTATTGTTATTACACCATTTGCAGACGATAACTGACGATAATAACGTAACAACGAGCAGGAGAAGAAAATTTCACTCAAACCCAATTTGCTTCCACAGAATGTTTTGTTGGGAGACTAACACACACGATGTGGTCTTGATTTAGAGAAGAAGAAGAAATACTTGGGCCTGGGAGGTTTCATGCAGGGCTGGTATTTGGCTGAGGGTTTTGGACTGGATCACGGTAGATCAGCTCAGCAGCTGCACAGCTGCAGGTTATCAGCTGATTAGTAGCCTGGTAAACTGGCCTGCTGGCTGGGAGGTTATGGGCTGTACGCTATGTAACAGTATTGACAATGCTCTATGTTTGTGATTTGTACGGAAGCAGTAAATCCAATTAAAGGGTGATTTCACCCAAATTACAAAAAATAGTTGGATGTACAAATTGTTTTAGTTTTATTTGTCCAGGGTTTAAGACATGCACATCTGAGATTTCTGCCATTCCTCAATGCCGTGAGCATCGTCGATAAAAATCCATTCACCTCTATCGTATTGAAGTGGAGGCAGAGATTTCTAAGGCCACTATCTCAAAACCCAAACTACCCAAACCAAAACTATCTGCATGAACAGATGATATTAGAGGTACGTAATGTTTGTTGCTGAACTTACACTTCAGCTGTTGTACTAACTACTTTTATCTACTTTGAGCTTTCTCACACTATTGTGCAATAATACATCCTGTCAAGAACAAACATTGCAATTTTAAGGTTTAATGCACAATCTACTAAAAGCACCTGGACAGGAATCTGGAGCCCATTGCACAAAAATGTAAGCTCTGCTTGTGTACAGGTTGCAAAAAGTGCAGCCTGTGTGTTGAACATTTTCTGAAATGGGCCCCAGGACAGCAGTGAAGACACACAGGGAAACCAGCTCAGGCCTCACACTTTCCTGGATCACCCTGACTGGTTTTGTGAATGTGAAAAGGTGATGGAGGTTCCTCCAAAGCAAAATCTCCCCTTGAGTCCTAGAAACACTAAAGCTGCCCCTGATAGTTCCAAACACAACCACAGAACGAGTGGGTGATAGAACCTGACCCGCAGACATTGAAGCTGAACTTTTCTTTTTGAGCTCATCTTTAACCCAGAACTCAAATCAAGCCACGAACAACTTTAAATTTACTTTAACACAAGCAAGCAGTGCAGAGAATCTGCAAATCTAATGTGCAAACAATACATGCATGATCAAACTGAACAAGACTCCATGTGTACCAATAGTATTACAGATAACACACACACTTAGACACAAAACACTGTGTGAGCAGAGCAGCTCATTACTGTACTAGACACATATTGAAGCCCAACATTAGGTTTTACAGCCCAAACAAAATGTTTTTGTTCTGTTAATGTGGATTTGACGAAAACAACAAACTGATAAGCCAAACAGAGAACCCAAACAGCCACATGATGTGTTAGATCCTGTTAGGGCAGCACTCACCTGAAGCAGCAGCTGCTCCAGGAGGCTGAGCCCCCACGGCGGTCTGTGCCCCCCCTGGGGTAGGCGGTACAGGCCTGGGCCAGGATTTAGCCGCAGGAGGGCTGACCCTCATTACCCCGACGTACTCCACAAAAGTCCCTGGAAAGTCTCCCTTCTCCTTGGTCCTCTCGTTGGTGCCGTGCAGCCAGCCTTTGGGGCTCCGCTCGTCCCCGTCCTGGCAGTCCAGCCCTGGCACCGCCATCAGCGAGGCCTTGGGAACGGTGAGCAGGTCACCCGGCTGGAGGCTGATGTCATCGCCGCGCTCCCGCTTGTACTCAAAGAGCGCCCGGTACTGGAAACTGTCAGACGCCATGGCAATTGAAGTTCATAGGGTGGTTCTAAAGCCAAAAATACTGATGTTGCCTGAGATTTCCTGCGTTAATACCAAAAATACCAAACAGAAACTCTGTTAGTTCAAAATCCCTGAGGTGAAAGTGGAAGTCGACCTTAACCTGGGAAACCTGTACAGACGCCTGAGATTTGCTGTGTCGTGCTGACTTGTATGACACAGTGGAAATGATAAAAATCTGATCCCTGAGGTGGAATTCAACACTTTTTTAGCCCTACAACCCCCTGAAGAGCCGGTCCAACCTTCTTAATCCAAAAATATAAGTCCTCCAAGTGGTTATCCATGCATTTCTTTAATAATCCACAGGATGAATCCACCCGTCAGTCACAGCTCTCCAGTCTGAGGCCTGCAGGCTTTTGTGATTCAAATGGACAGACAGACTAACCAGCCACCAGACTGTGTCTGCGACAAAAAAAGAAGAGCAGGTGGACGGAGGAGATCGGGTGGTTCGGAAACTAGAGGGTGGCACAGTTTTCTAGGACGGTTCGACCTCCAGACGATGCCCCAAAGCTTCTGCAGGTTCTTCCGATGTTAATGAGAAAGTGTCCAGAGCCTACACTGAGTCTACTGTCAAGTCAGACATCCACACACACACACTTACACACTCACACACATACACACACACCTGAGGAAATCCACTGCAGTGCAGAATTTGGCTTCCTATTCAGAGCACCCCTGCTGCTTTGCCTTTCTTGTCTGTGCAGCCTCCTGTCGCAGACAGATGCTCCTGCAAACTTAAAATGAAGTTATAAGGTTAATGTTGCACACATTTAACCAGTTATTAGGCATTGAATGCTTGATATAGTTCAGGAATAAAACTCTTTTTGAGATACATTTAGGGCAAATCATCAGTAAAAGTAGATAAAAATGAGGAACAGCTAAGAATATTATAACGTAAATTGCAGTTAAAACATCCTTTACCACTCTGCTATGCAGGCTGACATGAAGAAGCATGACTACCCAAATGTGAACTTCAGGCAGACAGCGTGCCCGACTAAACTCGCCCTGCGCCAGTCTGCACTGCTGTCTGATACCCACAAACACGCCGCAAACTCACCGTTCAAACTGCACAGACGAGCTCTTGTCCTCCACCGGCGCGTCGGTGCGCGAAATATCCGCTTGGACACTACCTGAACCCCGCGGTGCGAGCCCAGACATCCGTGAAGTCCGCCAGGGAGGATAAATGGATGGCGTGGCTGGTTCAGCAGACAGGCAGCCTGCTCGGTGCTGTAGTGAGCGGCAGTGCTGATGTCAGTAAACCCCTCCTCCTCCTGCCGTCTGCAAATTATGCCAAGCGGCGGGGACGGGACGGGTCGGTGTGGCGCACCGTTGCTGCAGATGCAGCAAAACCCCGCGTGACCCGGTTATAATGATGTTAGTTTCTGCTGCATTTGTAATTTCGTCTTTTAATCGGAGTTGGTTATATTACAGATGCACATGGGGATGGATGGGAGTAACGTATTAGATGTTCAGAAGCTGCAGAGAGGTGATGAATTATGTAACAACTCTGTGACCTGGAAAATAGCCGCTGCATGTAGGTATTCCTGTGCTCAGGGGTCGCATTTTAGGACATAATAAATAAATAAAAGAGTCTACATAATAGAGGAAGGGCGGATGAGAGGCGGATGATGGGAGAACGAGCGGTCTTGCAGTTGCACTCTAGTGCGCACATGACGCAGCAGCAGACAGCGGCATTTTGCTGTGTCATGAGGTGCATTTTCAGTTTGGAGCTGCAGAGAACATTCAGGTACAAAGTGTTTAAAGCAGGAAGGAGAAGTACAAGCCTCAACCTTTCACTGACTGGCAAATAGAGAATATGACACATTTTTGATTTTTTTATTATCCTATTTATTTTCCCTTTAGTAGGGTTTGGGATATGTGGGCTAACATGTCTATTATAAATCCTAATTGGTCAAAAGACTTTACTTTTTTACAATTTTCTTTCAGTGTTTCAGTCCCTTTTCCTGCTTATTGTGAATCTTTATGCTCAAATGAAAGTAATTTTGATGATGATAAAATATGGCTGCCACAGAGCCACAATCTTTCATCTATGTTGTCCATTATTTTTATATGTTTTTAATTTTAATTATTTATTATTTATAAGGGATGTGCTGTTTCATGGATCTATATATTTTTTCTTTTTTGGTATGCCATTACACATTTAAATTTAGAGATGTTTATTAAAAAAATTACAGCATATTTGGTGTTTAGTGATGATTCTATTACATCATTAATAAAAGACTTGTTTCTATTAACTAACTAAACGAGTGATATTAATTTACAGAAGTAGGGGGTTATTTACATTTTCATTTTTTCAAGTGCACACCATCAGTATTTGGGCAGTGACACATTTTTAATTTTGTAAACCAGTGCACCAGTAAACCAGCACACTGGCACAGTGTGGAAATTTAATTTAATTAAAGTCAGATTAATTTAGGAATATGCCACAACATTCATGTCTCAATATAAGATTTTAATACAAGACTTCTTCAAGATCAGGTAATAAAACTGGGCATCCTCAAGCTCCCGGTCACGTCAGTTCATACTGTGCTTTAGTAGAGCATTTTCCCATATTCCCAAACAAAGTTACAATTAATCACATTACTACAAGCCACTAAACCTCAGTGATACAGGGCTGTTGGGCTTCTACTGTCTACAAATCTGAATATATTCTCCAAACATACTGTAATCTGGTTTATGTAAAATCCTGTGGTCCTGTTTTGATTTCCTTCTTCATCTGATGTGTTTTGAGAATGACAGGAACACAAATAAAGAAGCTATTTTCATGTCTTTTTACTTTTTTTCTAGCCAGGCATGCAAACTCTCTTGACGCTAGTAGGAATACGAATGTCCCCATTATAAAAATAAACTTATTAAACACAGAGTATTAAATATCATCTAAACTGCACCTGAACAAACAAAACAAGGCAAAACCTGCTGAGGATTAATGTGAAGCTTCCCTGAGGTGTGTTAATACTTGCTGATATTTAGGAAGCACAGAGGAAAGCATCAGATATTAAAATTGAAGACTGCAACTTGTAAATAACTTGTTAATGTATTTAACATGTAATTAGATTTTGCTAGGTTTTTTCTCAGCCATATTTTTAGCTCACATTTTAGTAAATCTTCCCATAAAAGTCATGTTGCAGTAGTGACTCTGTTTACACAGACGTACAGACAAAAATAAACTGGATTACTCTTGATACTCTAATGTGTACTCAATTTGACTATCAGGCAAGAAATGAAGTTAGAAGAAGCACTTTTTTCATTAATAATTTCCAAGTGGACATTTGGACATCACTGGAAGCATACATGACATCTACGAAGTACCAATTTGTCTGTTGTTTCCAAACATTTTGAGGCAAAATGCATCAGTCTGGCTCATATTCATCAAACTCCCAAATGACTGTCATGGCAGAATCGTCCGCTCCTCATTCTCTTGTTTCAATGCACGGTTAAATCTCTGCCATTCATCTCTGTCAGTTATGTGACATTTACTCTGACACGCTGCGCAGTGACAGAAATCAATAAACCGCTCGCTGAGAAATTGAGAAGATATAATCAGGATAAAACCGGCGTTTAGTCATGCTTATGTCTCAGCGTCAGACGGGGGTGATTGTCGTCTTTGTGCCTCTCAAGCTTTCGTCTTCCTCCTTGTCTTATCTCTCATAACCACCACGGGCCAATCAGAGGGAAGACAATCTTTGTGAGGAGGAAAGTGTGACTTCCCAGAGGAGACGGAGGCTAGCTGTCCCAGATTTAATGTGTCAGATTAGACAGGCATCGTCTTCTTCGAGCACATTGGGAGTGTGCAATTACTCAGACATGCAAATAGTCTGTGCCTGTGCTCAGAGCAGTGTTCCCATGAAAGCGTGACTGAATGTGTGCAGGAGGCCATCAGGAGAGACTGATCAGTGTTTGACTCATGGTGAATGACATGTGTTTCCATACAGCGCAGAGCGTCATAACACTTTTTGCTATATTCCCCAAGTTTTGCGAAGATCCAGGACAGGGTTGAATAGTGGAAGTTGAGATTCATTACTTCCATGAAATCCCCACCAAAATATACATTTACTATTTATACTATAACTGTCACGATCCTGTCCTGTGTGCTGTGTTTTTGGGTTTTTGTTCTGAGGGTTTTGGTTTTGTAGCTGCATGTTAGTCTTGTCTTCTGTTCTGTTTGGTTCTGAGTTTATTCCTGTATCTGTTAGTCTTTGTTTTGGTATTTTCCTGATTTCAGTTCTGTCACAGTTTCATGTATTAGTTACTTAGTATCTGTCTTGTCTAGTATCTTA
>JAPMOB010240534.1:2433-16153 GCA_029875015.1 Lepomis gibbosus | reverse complement strand
GAAGTGCTCAGCTCTGTGAGATGCATTCAGGGCCTATATGCTTAGCAAAAATAATGAATTATACCCAAACAAAGCAGGGAGAGATGGGTGGAGGAGGGACGATGATCAGAGAGCGGAGTGGAGGAGGTTGAAACCTGGTGAGGCAGGAGTGTGGAGGATCAGGCCTGTTACAGGAGGCAGATTACAGTGATCACAACATCAGGCGGCAGCAGAGGAGACACAGAGAGGGTTCACACTATCACCGACTCTCACCTCTGTATACTCAAACACGGTAGCTCGTCTGTGTGAGGTCCATTTATCGCTCTTCAATCTGCACATTTTGTTTAACAATACGAATTTGATGAATTTCCACCTTATTTAGCGGGAATATCTGTCCTTTTCTTTTTTTGCTTTTAGCTCATACCCTCTCCCTTTTTCCTCAGTTTTTTTATTAATTATTTCTATTTTTGTTTGTTAATGTTTTTCGTTTTCTTTCAAATTACCTTAGGGTAAAACATTTTTGTGGCTATTTTAGAAATTTAATATTATACAATTGGTTCACTTTATACGCTAGGGTTTATTATTATTATTATTATTATTATTATTATTATTATTATTATTATTATATGGGTTTTACATGTGAAATGTCCAAAAATGTAGAAAAGCATGAAAAACAATGAAAGCGGGGTCATGGCTATAAACTATTATCTTTTTAGTCAGAGGCAGGTCAAAAATATGAAACGAGCGGTTCCTGTGTGTAATAAAGGGGCCTGATGTAGCTGCACATATTCTCATGCGTGACTGAACTCTGTGCTCATTTATCTAGTAGCCTTGCACTGTGCCTTGATTTTTTAAGGGTAATCTATTCCCTCTTATTTACATTTGAAATGTATCTCATGAGATGCTGGTTCACATGTGATGTTACATGCCATGTCACATTTCACATCTGTCTGAAGGTCAAGTGCGTGTGCTCTTTGTGAATTACTTTTTTTTTTTTTTGGAATTGTATTTTTGGGTTAGATTATGTATCATATGTCACATATATGTTCATATCCACATGACCTCTGGATCCCAAAATAATGTTATGAATTGACTATTCTTATGTTGGATATTGTTATTTATGCTAATCTTAGTATGCTGAACCCTACCTGACTGTTTATTATTGGAGCAACACACACGATTGCAGAATTTGACAAAGCTGTTCTTTGCTTTTTGTAAAAATGCTTCAAAACTACACAGAATTTTAATGTCACAAAGCTAGCATAACAGAGACATTACTTCAATTGTTCAAACTTTTACTGTGAGTTTGTTCTCTGCACATCAGCAGCACATGCTAAGTCCTGCCTGACTCTCTCTGGGAACTTTAAGGAGGGGAATGCTGCGTCTTCCATCTTCTTTTTTTTCTCTTTCCTTCGATGGCTGAACACAATAGCTCTCCGCCCGGCCCTGCCAATCCCACAATGCCTGGCGGTGGGTCTGGCAATAATTCAGGGCAGGACTAAACAGCTGGCTGCCTGACAGGAGAGCTGCCAAGAGCTGGCAACGAGCGGCAGGCTGCTAACCCTTTCACATTTTTAATTAGACCCACACAGCCATGTCTTTGAGCCATCATAAATATACCGATGACATGCGGAGCATCATTTGTTCAGAAATATTTGCTTACAAAATACTTTCGGAGGGCTCAAAGTTGTTGTTTTTTTCCCCCTTGCATCAAGCTTGCACGAATATCTTCCAGTGTGGGAGTCAGATAAACAGCAGCTAGAGTTTCTTTAAAGGTGATGAAAGACTGTCATCACTGGTTCACTGGTTTTCTCCCCTAATAATGTTTGGATTCCATTGACAGAAAGATTGCTAGACCATCTAATTCATAGTCAACATTTTTTGTTACCTGTGCACCTCTCAGTGCAGCTAAACCTGTCAACATCCCACAGAAGCACTGACATATCATCAGATCATTACAACACAAGGCTTTCCCTGACCTGTACAGAGGATGTCAGGCAGATTTACTTGTACAGTACGAAGCCTGTGCAGCTCTGCAGGCCATGGGCACGGTAGTACCACAGGGCCAGGGTATGAAGGAAGTCCAGGAAACAATAGGACGAGTGTTTACCGGAGCGAGGGCACCATGTGCAGGAGGGATTACCACAGCATTATGACTGCAAGACGCCTCGCCATCTGGACACACAGAGCAGAAAAGGCAGAGTGTAATGAGTTTGCAGAAAAAGAGGGCGGATGAAAAGGACAAAATGTGGGGTGGATGCTTTTGTCCGTCTCAGAGATGGAACAGGCGAAATATGTGCGTGTATAAACACATGAGTACTGTCCTTTATTGGTAAATGTAAATTGTAGGCACATTCATTGTTCTTTTTATTTAGGCCTAAAAGGTTTGTTATGTCAGGCAGTCCAACACTTTAGTATAGATCTCAGCAACAGTCTCAACTTCCATGAATTCTTGTATTGCTGTTCTCCACAGGATGATTTCTAATGTTGCGCTGACCCCTGACCTTTCCTGATGAGTCACATTCACGTTTTGCTCTGCAACAGGTTACAATTTGGGGTCCAGCATCTTGCCGAAGGACACGTTGACATGCAGCCTGGAGGACCAATCAAACGGCCGATCTCCTGCGCCACAGTCACCTTTAACTTGAATAAGTACTTTAGTAAAGCAGAGACAAATTCCAAAGAATGTTTTAAGTGCTTAGCATTCAAAATATCCTGTCTAAAGATACTGAATTTAACGAACACCCACCAGTCCATAGCTTAAAAGATGCAGGAGCAAGAAAACAATGCCGAGGACTCTACCTTTTTATAAAACAGAGAAACACCAAATTGGCTTAAAACCAAACTGTTTTTGTTAAAGACAGAAGTGGACGAGACAACCAGCAGCAGATGTCCAAAAAAAAAAAAAAAGAAATAGAATGCAGTCGTCGTCCCCAAGAGGTTTCAGTGGAAACACAGACACATTACTTCCATTTCCACACCTTGCCAAAGCTACATTAACTCACTGAGTTGACCACTGAACATCTGTCATATTATCAAGTTGTTAACATAACAACAATTGTCTATATTCGCATCCAGCAGACACTGAGAAACATTATCATTCATCTGCATTCATGTTTGAATGTCCAACACTCTCTCTCTCTTTTAGCTCTGTCTTTGGTCTCCACCACTTCCACAGAAACATAACTAGCTCTTTAGCTGCTAAATGCTCCAATATGTTAACCAGCTAGTCGCTGAATATGTCTGACTGCTCTTCGCTTAGCAGGTGGTGTACATGAAGGCCAGTAAGTAGTAAGTAAGAGCTATTTTGTTCCCTCCTGTGGCTAGAAATGAGACTGATGAGAGCAGATATTACAGGCCAGAAACCAAGACAATAAGAACTGAGGGAACTGCTGTGTTGTTAATAATTATCTGTGAGTTTGTCCCTATAAGCGCCACCTTTCACATTATGAAGTCATTTGAACCATTGTTGACATACCAAAGTTAATAGTTTGCAATAAAAAAATTTGGGGGCGGGGTCGTTTGGAGCCAATGGGACACATTGAAAACATATTGAGATTATCACCTAATAAAGTTGATATGATGAACAGGTTAGCAAGCAGTTACTTATTTACACATCCAGGAGACATGGAGCAATATTAGCATTCAGAGCCAACCACCTGGTGAGGTTAGCCAAATGGATAAGCCCTGTGTCCTACAGTAAATAAAATCTAAATCAATTTTAAGAAACGTTCTAGAAACCAACAAAACCTGGTTATGGTAGTGTCATAGTGCATCTACCAAAATCACACATTTGTGCAGTTGCTTAAACTACTCAGTTTTGAATAAAATACCTTCAATAGTGTGGATTTAGAGTATTTAACACAGTTATCGTCTTCTGGCCTTCTTCTCGCTTCTTTGTCTTCCTGGCAGAGGATTGATTTCAGCTGAAAGCCTCATACAGAACATGTTGGACCCCTCACAAAATCTGTCCTCTCTCTCTCTCTCTCTCACACACACACACACACACACACACATTGTCTTACTTCCTGTAAGCTGGAGGATACCGTTGGCCTCAGATGGAGAGAGGCAGGTCTGGATGAAATATAACCCATCTGGAACCTGACCGCTGTAGGAAGGAGGTGACCCCTGGACCACAGTGTGTGTGTGTGTGTGTGTGTGTGTGTGTGTGTGTGTGTGTGTGTGTGTGTGTGTGTGTCTGAATGTGTGTGTGTGTCTTGTGACAGGGCTAGGGTCTTGGCATGTCAATGCACTGTGTGTCACATGGAGGCAGTATGGGCCGGTGAATGGTCACGTCCTGCTGGGATCACATCTGGATTTCAGGGAAAGGGACAAAGGCTGAACTCAAAGGACTTCTGGCCAGCTCTAAAAGGACTGTGCACACTGTATCAAAAATAGATTCCTAAGTGAGACTTGGTCTCCAACCATGTGGAGATGAAACCCAGAGTCAGTGATCTGTTGGTTTACACTCCAGACTGACTCCATATCAGCTCTCTTCTCTGATTAGTTCCTTCTGTGGCATAGAAGATGTGCTAAATTGTGAAATCAGCTGCTGTAGTGTTTGGTTAGAAAGAAAACATGCAGACTCTGGATGGATCGGAGAAAATTGGAACAAAGCCTTGTCATCCAGTTTGGCTTTGTTTGGAATAAACAGGGGAATACTGCACAGTAAGCAGAACCAGTGCATGCTTGAATCAATGACTGCAGACAAACAGGGACACAGAATTGGTGCCATCACATACAGTGAAGTTGAGGGACATTTTGAAGCTTGGGTTGGGGTTTGTTTGGTTTTACCGCTCACCACAATGTGAGTTTGAAAGGCTGACACTCAAATAGAAAGAGGAAAGCTCAGTTGACACTGCTTCTTATATCAGTACTTAGTCAAACCCCACATTAATTTACTTTGCCTTCATGAACAATTCTACCAATCACAGCAAAGCCTCAATGTCTTTTCACAGCATGTTGTAGTTTAATACCCAGTCAAACTGCCTTTTTGAGATCTTAAAATTTTGTGGAAATATAATGAGAAGGAACTGGATTTTTTTGGACTTCAGTTAGACTTCTGTTTTCTATATGAGTATGCAAGCTGGTGATGGTAAACTACCTATCAAGATGCCTGGTTTTATGGGTAGGGTCAACTCATGGTAATGCGTCTTCTTTTCAGAATAAGCCAACTTTCCAACAGTGACGCATGTCAACTCTTCAGAGAACTAGCAATCTTATCACATTTGATAAGCCTACTGTGCATGTACTTCTTCTGTCTGTATGATGCAGTGTATGCCACGGGCATTATTTGAATTGATATGTGTCAACTGAAGCTTATCCAACACGATGCGGCTGGTGTATGTTGCATTTATGATGTCAAAACAATCAGAGGTGTTGTGCAGTTGGTGTCCCACAGCTATTATTTTTACTTCATCCTTCAGTCATGCTGAAAGCTCGGTCCCATTTCAGGGGCCGCAACTCTCAGAGGTCTAAAGTCTAACAGGCTCCACCTGACTCCTCCTAATACGAGACCATGTACAAAGATTTATCTAAGCCTCATAACACGTTCCCGTCAAGTCAACATACAGGACAAAATGATCACTTTTGCTCTTTCTATTCAGGCGAAAGAATGAAGCATTTCTTAGCTACATTTGGAGGAGCCTTTCTATTGACCAAAGAAGAATATGTCACAGTACTGCTCACGGTGTAGCGCCAAAGATGGAGACACACAGTGTTGACCCTGGAGCTGCGTTACAGTTGAGGTCTTCATGTGTCCATTTCATTTCTAGCAACCGAGAAAGGGCCAGATCCAAATTCTATTTAGTGCATCAGGTCATGTAGGGTCCTGGTCAAATGCTTCAGGTTGGTGTGTCAACATATAGAGCACCAGAATGCATCAGAGTAGATTAAATACTTCCACGGATAGTATTTTTCGTGGGTTCATTTTGGATTGGGACCTGCGAGGACATTTCATTCAGTCTTCTGCTGAATTGTTAAATTATTGCTGAACAATTGCAAATAAGGGAAGGGAACATCTCAGGTACCTACAGCGACAGTGATTACAATCAAGCTTGTCTTTATTTGGAACTTTCCAAATTGAAAGGACTTAACATGGTACTTAGACCTAAAATTCCACATCAGCTTTTATACGCTCTGCACGCAGTCAGTAACTACAGAGACATTTCAGAGTATATGTTAGGCATGACATGCCAGAGTGGAGATCTCTAAACCGAGCTCGAGCTGCAAAGTCAAACTGTATCTTCTTGCCTCAGAGGGATGTGGAGCTCTCTTTGATCCAGACCCAGTGTAACTAACAAGGGTTTGATTGACACATCCTAGTGTATCACGAGGTGTCAATGACAACTGTCCCTCTGAGGACCTTTTGTGTGCATTTAGAGTCGTACCCCCACCCCCCCACCAATGCTATTTCCAGCCACGCCTCCCTGCAGATCCGTGCAAATAAGGAGAGATGGTTGCAGGGTTGCTCCGGCCTGACTTGAACAGGCCTGTGAGGCCTTTGGCATCAGGCCCAGACGGAGAGAGAAACGACTGGAGGCCCCGTGGAGGAGCTTTGGGGAGGGAGGGATGGAGGGAGGGAGGAGGGAGAGAGAGATGATGGAGGCTGAGATCAGACAGGCCTGAGGCAGGTGTTAAAATACTCACCCCGGCTTTTTGGTGGCGATCGCTCAGCAAAAGCACACCCGTCAGTTTGCAGCCAGTTTCTATGTGGATCATGCACATTGTCTTTGTTTCTATCAGCAAGGACCAAGTCCACTGCATTTTCTCCAGGTAAAGATAAAGCAAAGATACACCCACTAAACAGTGTGCCATCTATCCCAAACTGGTTTGATATTCATTTGAAGCGTCCAGGGTTGCACAGAATCCTCAGAAGGACTATTTTAATTTAATCTGACATTAAATCATATTCGTGCTGAGATTGTTTTCATGGAGAATTGTTTTTATTGCTTACTGCAGTGATTTCGGTCAGAACATAGAGCCACTTTAAATAAGACTTGCTAATGGTAAGCATTGAAGTATGTGGGGTTTCATCCAAGTCATTTCCAGTTAACATGTCAGATAACAACCGAGCGTTTTGCAAAGATATTGTTGTGATCAGCCACATCCTGTCTTAGTTTCCTATTTTGAAAATCGTTTCTAACTTCAATTCAAGTCTTCAATGTAATTGCTATGATCCCGGAACACATCGACACCGCCAGATGGGGTAAGAAACTAGATGTCTAGTCAAACTTATTTGGAAGACAAAACATGCATCCATGACATTTCATAGACCAACTTCCTGCTTCAACTTTGACCAGCTGTGCTTAGCGTAGTTGTGCTTACACAGTTTTCTTTTGCAATCAGGTATCATCAGCAACATTTTAGGTTCCCTGACTTTCAGTTTTATCTCAAGATAAGGTGGTTTAATCGGCCTAACCTGCTGACTGTTGCCTAACTGCTCATGTTTCCTGCCATGTTGTTTTCTCTTGTAGAGATGCCGCTGTGTTCCCAGAGCTCAGCAATTTACTTGGTGAGTACAGAAATGAAGGTCCAAAGTACAAAAATAAGACCAACGCTATAAACTGAAGTTGCAATATTGAGTGATTTTGCCTCTGTTGTAAAAGCAGCTGTTTTTCCACTAAATGCTTTGCAGTGACGTGGCTTGACCCTCAAGAATCCATAAAAAAGATTTCAATGGATATCAGGATATTCTAAGACAATCTGTTGGACCACTCCACGGAGGCACTGAACCACAAGTTCTCTCATAATCTGAAGGCGTACTGTATGTTGAGCTCAGGGGGTGCAGATCTATTCTACTGTTTCCTTTCAGCCAGCCAGTGAGTCATTATGTGAAGCACCGTGAGGTGGAGGAGGCAGAGCCTGTCTTACCTCCCATTAACTTTTCTGTCTTCACTCGCTTTCCCCGTTCGGACTGTTTCTTGCACCTTTATGAAAATGCATACTGTGGACTCAGTCTATTCTTGTAGGTGTTTAATGCAAACAGTGAGTAAAGCAATGCATGCAGCCGTGTGTGCATGTGACCCTCTCCATGCTTAATTATAATCTCTGCCCTACAGACTCTTCTTCTGTGTTAGTCCTCTTCAAACCTGAGCCCTGACACACACCTGGCTCCTCTAAACACACATACACACAAACACACACAGTGTTTGCAGCGTACGTAGGCATCACATCTGGTCACTCTATCTCTTTCTCCTCTCTGTCTCCCTCTCCTCATCATTTCCACCCTCATTTCCTTGCTGTGTTAAGATGCTTATTTTCCATCTCTTGATCTGCAAGTCATCCTTAAACCTTTTACCATAACTCTGGCCCTGCGGAGTAATCGTATTCCATAAATATTTAAAAAGGGTGGAAATCTGCTGGAGGTTGCCTTATCTGGAGCCCCAACGATAATCATCTTAACCAGGACCATTATGATTTTAATTACCTGTCTTTGATTTCCTAACTCGGGAGCGTGGTTATTCCTGGCCCTGCGGTACATTCCAGGTTAAAAAGGTCTTTGGGATTAGCTCCCCCCGATAATTGAGTCCATGTCAAAATGCAGATTTATCCGTGGAGAGGTATTTAAAGTTCACAGGATACCCTGTCTTCAGTCAATCAGAGTGATATTTTAGAGCTGATTCTGGAAGCTGCCACGGGCTGATGATGAGTTCAGTCAAAAAATCTTGTGTTTTTTTCCACAAAGAAATCTAATCTAGGATTTTGTTTTTAATATGTTTTTAAAGGTGAAATTTTGAATTATTAAATTGCAATTTATCTTCATGTCATAATCATATTCTGAGCTGTCCTCATCACTTCTACTGTGGACCCTGAATCCATGGAACTGGAGTGTATGTAGGTGGATGTGAAAGTGCTAAAGCACCTCCTATCAGATTGCAGAAACTACTCAGATGCAATAAAAAGTTGTTCAGTTGTGTTTTAACATTGACACATGTGATACCTGATAGTTATCATAATAAATGTTTTCAAAACAAATTTGCTCTTTGCAGATAACACCAACCTTTTGGTCTCCAAAAAAGATTATCAGCTTTTTGTAGAGAACTAAATCATGATCTTTATAATTACTGTATATGTTATATGACAATGAGCTAATTAAACTCCATATTCATAATTAAGAACTATTATCAACTTGTTTTTCAAGTATCCTAATTGATGATGGAGAGAACAGGTTGGTTTTGCAATAAAATTACCAAATCTTGATTATGAGAAAAATTAGAGGTTTTGTCCACAGCACATTTTCTTTAAATTATATTATAGTTTAATTCATCCATGTTTAACTATTGTAATATTTTTTAGCAAAGCCTCTTGAAAGCTATTATACCAAGTTCACCTCTCTTTTTTAAAATGAAGGTGATGACTATTTTTGACAATATTCTTCAAACCTGTACATTTTTTTTTAAAGTGAGATACATGAATACAGATTTACCTTACAGTTTTTGATATTACTTTGTTAATAATTCACAGTTCCATAATTATCCAACTAGACAGGCTTGGAATTTTCATCTTGCTCTGTTTGAGTAATGGTCCCATGGTCAGTTTTCTACTAAATATCATGGACTTATCCTGTGGAATGAAAGTGTGTATTTAATGGATTTCTCTGTGTCATTGTCTGGGTGCAAAAAGAGACTTAGAAATGCCCTGCTGTCAAAAAACATTTGAGTTGAAAGAAAAATAGTTACTCTTGCTGGTTCATCCTATATTATAATTACTACTGCTTCTCTGTATTTTTTGAATCTATACTTCATATTTATTTGAATTATTTTTTCCTACTTAATATTTTTTATTATCACTAATATTTAAAATGTATTTGTGATTTTGTATTTTTGAATGTATGTCTTCTGGGTATGGTTTTTCATATAAGCCATTAAAGGCTTCTACCACACCCTCACATGTATTTTTTTAATATTCCTTAATGTGTTTGGTATCTATGTGTGTGAAATTTAAATAAATTAAAATAAAATAAAATAAATTAAAAACTGAATTTAAAAATTAAATCAAGTGTTATTTTGACATACACATTCATACACAGTACAATGCATTGTGAAATTCATTCTCATGCATTTAACCCAAGTGGACCAACTCTAAACCAGTGGTTTGGTGAAGGACACAGGCATGTTTGTATGGTGGAGGAAACCGGAAGAAACTCACACAAACACAAGGAGAACATGCAAACTTCACATAGAAAGGCCCTGCCCTGCCCAGGACTTAAACCAGGACCTTGCTGCGACAGTGAGCCACTATGCGGCTGACCACGTTTATTCAGTTTTACTTTGCTTTAGTTTTCTTATCAGGGTTTATACACACACATAAACACACACACATTATCGACCTTGTGCCTGTGTTCATGTTTGCATCTGTATCTACTTTGAAATGTCAAGGAAATGACAAAATGACTGGGGTTAACAAGAGGCCATAATTAATCGCACTGGAGAAAGCACACACATACACGGAGCCATGGGCACACTCAGCCATAAGGACTCATGCTAATACACACACTGTATGATACACATGCATCCACATGGGAGCTCTCACAGAGGCCTGTCCAGGGCCACATATGGGCACACTCATGGACACAAAGACACACACTTACACACTGGCACAGGGTTTTAATAATCATGTCTGGAAAAATTAACTTTGAATCCGGAGCTTTTTATGTTTGCCCACATGCTCAACAGGCCCCTTCCATTTTTACTGCCAGCTTGTTAAGTGTCTTCTGGCAGTGTGAGGTAAAGAGGAGAAGCCCATTCCAGCCGGCAGGCCCAAAAAAATCCTTCCTCACCAGCCAATTACATAAAAATCAATTCATCACTCAAAACAAAACCATTATTAACATAAAGACAAGTTACCAACCAGTCTACAGGGTGGTGCTCATTCTGGCGCCACTTCCCCCGCAGCATTCCCCTGTCCCGGGCCTAAAAAACCTCATCCTCCCGGCGGTCCAAAGCTCTTGTGCTGGTGGTGTAAACAAACACCGACACTCCCCCGGTACTCCGAGCTCCAAGTCCGAGAAGAGTCAGCTAATGGCCGCTAACTAGCTAACGGCAAAGCCTACAGTTATCAGCAGTTCCATAATACCTCTAAAACATCTTTATATACCCATGTATACATCCATGAGCAGCGGTAAGTGACTTCCTTAGAGAAAACAGCCCATCCTCACCCAGAAAACGGTACCATAGGTTGATAGCTGAAGGGCTTAAAACGATGGAATTATACGTCACGAGCAGCCTCTAGCGGCCTCTAGCGGCCTGTGACAAAATCTATGTGAAATTACATGCTGTAGGATATAAATAACCACAAAAATTCTATTTGGAGGTGGTGGTAGGGTGGATGGGTAGATATTCAGCTATAGTCAACCTTCACCCAGAAGACTGGAGATTGGTGTAATGAAAAGCCAATGCCAATTTTTGTTTTTCTTAGTATTATATGTGTTAGCTAGCTAGTGTTAGCAATGTGTTTTTTGTATTTCGTAGTGTTTATTGTTAGAGTTTTTTAGCGTGAATGTGGCCTTAGCTACCTAGAATTTTTTTGTAGCTTTAGCTATAGTTAGTTCTAGCGTTAGCGCACATTACCATTAGCGCTGGCTAACTATGTTACTCTTAAAGGCATTGACAACCCCCGAAGTGCCTAACCCCAACCATCACAGGGCTGTGTGCCTAAACCATGACTGCATGCATGTCGACCAGTTAACCCTGCAGCTGCATGTGTTGCAATCGGGAACAGAATGGCCATATATGTTTTGGAGAAAATGCTCATATAGGTAATTTTGGAGACATCAACTATCAACCTATTCTGTTGTTTCTGTATGAGGATGTCTTGAGAGAAAAGGTCCGTGTTGCAACACTTATGTCCCAGCCCTAACAGCAAGGCACAGCTTCCGAGTGGAGTTTGAGGTTGTTGGGTTTTTACTGTGACTAACTGCCCAATGAACTTGTCTGTTAAGACAACTCAAATAATGCGTTAGTTGACTATTTGGGTGTAGCCCCAGTTGTATCACTCAATTGTTTTGTACAAATAATTACACTCACGATAATACTGGTTTAGAAGTTGAGTGACTTCACCTTGAGTCCTCTCTGTGTGTATAGTATACTTGATTATAGATGTGACAGAAACTAATAGAGATGATTGTGCTGATTTTAAAAAGGTGTGCATAGATATTAATTAGTATTCCAAAGGTATTAAAGCACCTCTGCTTTGGCTTTGGCTTCTAGTCTTTTTTAAAAAGGCACCATCCCTTTCCTTTCTTCTTTAACAGAACTCAGATGTTTTGCTTCCACTTCAGCTCTCTGTCACGGAACCACAGTGACTAACACACATACACTATATTGCCAAACATTTTCGGATACCCCTTTTGATCTTTGAATTCAGGTGTTCCGATCACTCTGCCACCTTTGCAATAAGTCTATTTGTGAAATTCCCTCACTACTAAATATTCTCCAGTCAACTCTCAGTGGTAAAGTGGAAGCGTGAACAACAGAAACTCAGCCATGAAGTGGTAGGCCACATTAAATCACAGACTGGGGTCAGCTCATGCTGAGGCGCACAGTGCGCAGAAGTCGCCAACTTTCTGCAGAGTCAGCAGTTACAGACCTCCAAACGACGTGTGGCCTTCAGAATAGCTGAAGAACAGTGTGTAGAGAGCTTCATTGAAGGGGTTTCTGTGGCCGAGCAGCTGCATCCAAGCCTTCCATCACCAAGTGCAATGCAAAGCGTCAGATGCAGTGGTGTAACATCTGTGTAAATTCTGATGAATACAATCCTAAACCTTGTGGACCGTCTTCCCAAAAGAGTTTAGGCTGTTATAGCCACAAAGGACGGGTCAACTCCATATTAAACCCTACAGATTAAGAATGGGATCTACTTAACCTTTGTGTGAATGTAAAGGCTGGCGTCCCAAAACTTTTGGCAACATAGTGAATATACTTTTCGCATTTTGTACATGAATTCTCTATTCTAGCTCATACATTTACCTTTGCCAGAACCGGACTAATGTTTATAAAAGCTGTATCCTGCACAGTCCTCCTCCTCTATAAGATGCTACCGCAGTCTAATCACTGCGGATGCATGCACATATAGAGCTGAACCTTACAAATATGTTGTTCCTCTCCTTTCACATTCATGTATGGTACGCCTCCTCAAAGAACCTTCACATCCTAATGGCTTGTACGCACACACACATAACGCGCTTGCCAAACCAAATACAAACAGCTGTCACAGTAAGACCCCATCCAAACTAGCACCTCTTCTTCCTTGTGATTATGGAGAGCATGTTGGCAGGAGGCACCGGCCTAATAGCCATTTAGCTGATTCCAGTGAGGAGATATTGGGGGAAAGTTGGTGGCGAAGTGCTTTCATGCCGACTGCCAGCGACGGAGAGCCCCGGCTGCCTTCCATCTCCTGAATGAGAAGCAAATTATTACAAATCATTTGGGAGCGAGAGGCAGAAGCAACCCCTTTTATTTTTTGGATGCATTAACAATGTTTTCAGTCACTTTGTTGGCGGCCTCAAAAAGGTAGGCCCTGCCAAAGATTAGCTTGATAAATTGCCTAATTGATCCATTCACTTTTTAACTGATGCTTTATTAAGAGGCTCTGGAGTGAGGAGGAGAGGTGGGGAAAGGCTGGAGAATGCTGCTGCTTTGGCAGCACACACACACACAAGATCATTTGTGCAGTATAGCTATGAAATGGTGCAGGACAGAGACAACTCAGAGTATGATTAGAAATAGTTTACAGCATTAAG
>JAPMOB010240532.1:7315-23657 GCA_029875015.1 Lepomis gibbosus | reverse complement strand
TTGAGGGGAGCGAGCGACTCTGCACCGTACAAAGAGAGATCAGAGAAGACTTCACACACACACGCACACACATTACATGCGCACATGCACATAACACGCACACACACACCTACACAGATTACACACACACACAAACACACTACAGGTTATCATCATCACGGCCTCCAGCATTTTTAAAATAACCAAAATCAGAGAATGACACTGACAGAGTGTGTGTGTGTGTGTGTCAACACCCACCGCCCAAAGTCAGACACGTGGGTTTGAGTCACCATGACATCTCCTTATGCAACCACACACACACACACACACACACACACACACACAGTGCTAATAACACTGTTCCAGAGAAGAGAAGAGGACGGATGTGTAAACCTTTAATTAGCGCCAACAGTCGCAGTCAGACTGACGAGTCTACGTGAGGAGCAGATGGGACCGACCAACAGCTCTGTAATCAACAAACCCAGAACACCTCAAATCATCACATCAGCTGAAGTCAGCTGGTCTCTGAGACGCCTCACGAGGAGAAATATTAACATCTACAAAGCTGCTGCTGTTTTGTGTTTCCCTTCTCGTCAACAAATCCCATGTTCAGATCCGAAACAACACCACGTCAGTCCGTCTCTCCGCTCCGAGCCCAGTAAGATCAGATATACCTTTATTAAAGCAGGGAAATTCGCACAGCAGCACAGAAAACTGTGCACCAAAATACAATAAAAGTAGAAATCACCATACTACATAGATGTATAAATTATATACACACTAAACATCAATATACAATAACAATTATTAAATGTAAAATCTGATATATTCATGATAGTCTTTAAAAACAACTCACACATCCTGTAGTTTCATGTTTTCAAGATTTTCCTGAAACAGCTGCTCGCTGTAGTTTCTATTAAACAAACAGGAGAAACGGGAAAAATACAGAATATCACCAGACTTATGTAAAAGACATGCTAAATGGTCTGTAAGGCAGCTTTCTGGTCTTTTCGACCACTCGTACATACATCACATTTAGGGCCTCACGATTTGGAGAAAAAGTTGTACTGACCCACAATATTGTGGACAATATTGTGATTTGCGAGTGTGACTCGATTATATTTGAACAAATGGTACCATGAGTCTACATGCTTGATTATCAAGGAAAATGCACAAAATACTGACAGTGAAATGTGTTTTTGAACAAAGTTAAAAGATAAACAATATGTATAACAATAACTGGAACCAAGGGAGCGTGTTGCTCTACAGAGAAGGCGGCTAGAAGGAGCAAATATTGGCCCGATGGCATCCTGGATCTAAATCTACATCTGTCCACTGCAGAAACACCATCCACAACCTGGAGGAGGAACTAGAATATTATATATATCTATTAGTATAATATTATGAGGCGCTGGCTCATCCTGTCTGGGGTATAATGTTCAGTTAATAGTATACTGTTAGTTGAACAATAATAGGCTGTATTAATCAATATATTCATTTTAATTTCATATAATAGTACAGCCTACCATTTACCACAAGTTGAATATTAAATCCAGTTACAGCTGTTTAATTTCTGTGGGTTTTTATTTATTTATTAAATCCTTGTGCAAGAAAAAGGCTCCATATTGGTCTCTAATTTGTTAAAGCTAAAAAGTAACTTGTCAGTCATCATATTGTTCATTGTTTGAAAGTTTGCTGTAGTACGTCAAACCTTTTTTAACGTCCCGCCCCAGGCAGGCTGTGATTGGTCGAAAAGTGAAACTTACAGGCAAGTCGGCTTTATGAAAAGTTGATCAACAAAAGACACCGATACAGCGTTAAATCGTTAAATGTCCAGCGAGGCAAACCCAAACCTTCCTTATCTTCTCCCGGTTTTTCTCTGTCTTACCGCTTCAGTGATCCGGTGGAGAGTCCGACTATGTTCTGAACGATTAGCGGCGGCGAGGGAGGTTACAGTAGGTTGTTGTTTTAAAAGTAACTGGCACACTGCTCATTAATCATTTTCTGATTGGACGTAGGCCGGAGTGGGCGGGGATAATGAGCACACTGCAGAGTGTCACACACTTTTTTCGGTTATGTAGTCGCACAAGACGACATCGCGATTGCGATTAGATTAATCGTGTATCCCTAATTACATTCATACACTGATGGAGGGTTCAAGGATTTATAATCCATTCCACATCAACTCTACTAATACTTAATAATACTACTAATTAACCCACCGGTTATACTTCTTCTACGCATGCGTGTTAGTATTGACAAATGAGTAATTGATCTTTACGTCAGTTGAACCACGTGATTCACTGAAAATTTTCCCAGCCTGGCTGTTAAAAGCAAACGACTAGCTTTGTAGTGGGAGGGGAGAGATAACGGGCTCCCCTGTAGAGTTGTACTGAGGGTTCTTTAAGTGGCTCCTCTTAAAACGTCTCTGGTAATACATCGGACCAAAATTGGCTTTACTGCTGCAGAGTGGCTTCGTCCATTATTTATACTGTCTATGAGGGAGCCATTCAGGGTTCAGTATCTTGGGGGGGGGGGGGAATCAAACCACCGACCTTCTGATAAGTGGGCAGCTCTTCCCCCTGAGCCACAGCGGCTCAGAGACAGCATTGTGATTTAAAGGTGCCCTGATGTGGAGTTTTCTTGTACACAAACATTAGTTATGTTTACATTCACTGTTTCCTTGAGCTCTTCCCCATAAAACAAGTATTTAAATCCATGTTTACTAGCTAACAATCTTAAAATCACAATCATAAAATCTCAGAAAACTGTTAAAAAATGCTCATCACAACGTCCCAGAATCCAAAGAGGTGGTGTTCAAATGTCTCATGTCCAACCAACAGTCAAAATCCAGAATAATCAGTTTACTGCCACATAATCCAAAGAAGGTGGAAGCGATTTTCATTGAAAAAAGGATTTCAGCAACTAATTAAATCACCCGAATGGTGGCAGATTGATTTCTGTTTGAGCTGTAGCTGTCATGAAATGTCACAAGTGCAAGAATTCAGTAAATGTTCCAGAGGAACGCAGTTCTTAAAAGTGTTGGACACACAATCATATCAGGGCTGGAACGATTAGTCGACGTAATTGACGACGACGACTATAAAACACGTTGTTATAAAAGACGCTGTTTAAGGGAGAGAGAGCAATCTTCTTATTGTGAACATTTCTACCTGTTCATTTCTAACTGTAATACACTACATGTTAGTGCTGGGGGCGCATCGCTTCCACTGTCTGCTTCACTGTCAGACTGCTCAACAAGAAAAAGAAGCATTGACGCAAGAACGGAGAGGCTGACAGCAGAACGTTTTTTTGTTTCGTACGCTATTTTATCAGGTTTTGAAGCGAGAAATCAAAGGTGTAGAACTTGAATATTGGCAGATTCACGAAAGTTGATGGCGAATTGAAAATTTGCTCAAATGTTTTCAGGGTTGAGAAGCTCCACGTGCGCCAGCGAAGTTAGCGGTGCCAGTCGCGCCCGCAGAGCGCCGTGGTCCCAGTTACTCAGACCACTGCAGCAGCAGCAACAGACCAAAGGAGGAAAGACCACAACTGTAAGATAGTTTCAATGTTTGTACACTGTTATTCTGTCGTTACTGATCTAAGTAATGGTTTAACATTGTAAAGCAAATTTTAAAAAATAAAGTAAGAAACATCTGGCTTTATTTTTCTAAACAGACATCACATTGTTAGTGTGCAGTTGTGGTTATAGTACTTTCTTTTAATGTGCTTTTATTTTATAAAGTTCCAAAGCAAAATCTTTGTTAAACAGTTATCCATTTTAAAGTTAAAACCTAAACCAGGCAGTAAATCAGATTGTGAGCTCATCGTTCTGGCTGTTACCTTGGAGCAGCATCTCCACAGTTCTTTGCATTCTAGGTTTTGAGGTCTCAGGGACGATGCTGGCTAAGACAACGCTCTTTTAGTTGTGTTAGGGGGCGACAAAAACAATCGTGACTAGTCGACTAATCTAATAAATAATTGGACAGATTGGTCGACTATGAAAATAACCATTAGTTGCAGCCCTAAATGTTATTCTAGTCTCACCTGGAGAATGACTCGATGCTGTGCCATGAATAAATAATCACTTTAGCACAAGTTTGTCCTTTATGTTTGTGAACCTTTACAGATAGAGACAAGCGGAAACAAAGTCATTAAGCTTCACTGACTTTGGGTTGTAAATGTCTGCACAACATTTCAGTCAGTCCATCTGGTACATGTCAAGATCTTTCACTCTGAACCAAAGTGTTGGACCAACAGACGGATCAGCTGGTGGACTGACGAGAGCCAATCTGCTAACGTCTGAAAACACTTTGGTTGGACTCTCAGCGCTCCGTCCACCTCGGAGCAGGAGGACTAGAGGAGAAAAGATATTTTAAGATCCAACATTAACGTCTCCAACATGAACCTCCCCTGTTATACAACATTTTGTTTAGTAAGAGTAAAATGTAACAGCAAAAACATTTTTTAAAACTGCTCAATCTTGCAACCAGGGCTATATTTCACATATTGTTGTGTGGAAATGACTGGTAGGAACAAACAGTTTTGAATTTTTGCAGTAAATGCTGCAGCCGCTGCAGCCGGCTGCTGAACCGGCTGCATGTATTCCTTCAGAGCGATGGTCCCCGTCAAAATGGCGTTACACCCGTTGTACATCGCATCGCACTTTCAGAGCAGTTGCTTTCAGGGTTTCTGTTCCATCCCTTGTTTATTCTTATGTTTGTTTGCATGATCAGCTTAGTTCAGTTATTACTGGTTCAGTCTCGTTCCTGTTGTCATTTCTTAGATCTTAGTATCGTGTCTTGGTTCATGTCTTACTGTGTGGTGTGAGTCTTAGTTCTTAGATCTGCACTGGTTTGCACCAACTATGTGTAAGTTCAAACTTAGCCTAGTTTGAACGTAATTTCTAACTTAAGTCGGACGCTAACGTTTTAAGAGTTGCACCAGCTAAAATACGTCCAACGTAGACATAAGTTACTACTTAAATCTTACACCTAGCCCTTAATAGGTGTAAAGTCCTCCATAAAATATTCGAGCGATTGTCTCGTTTTGAAATTGTGACTGGGATCAGGAGGAGCAAATTGTACCGGGCTCCTCTGCGTAACCGAGCGCACAGTCTGATGACAAAACACTGATTTTGAAATATGAGGGGGATAATGGCTCCTACGTCTATATATAAATCATAATGTTACAATTTCATCTGCCCGTTATAACCACTTGTTACGGGCAAATTACGTTTATGTTGTAGTTAACAGTTTTACCCCTCGATGTCACTGTTAGCTGCAGATTAAGGTTTCATAGTTATCACCTAATCAGAATTATTTGTCCTTGTTTACGTACCTTTTTGTTGGTGTTTTCTTGCTATTTTTATCCGTTAGCCTCTTGACTGTTAAAGTCTAATAAACTCTGTTAAGAACAGTGCTGTTCACTGATTGGCCATGGGATGGGCAAAAGTCATTTTCTGCGACATGATTAGTATGGACTTCACGCCAGAGTAGCTAAGATGGACCTTACGTTTCGGTGGTTCTTAAGTCTCAAACTAACTAGTTTCAACGTATTGTTTAGTTTGGACTTTGCACCCTAACTTAAGGTAGAACTTCAGTATTGCTGGTGCAACAGGCTGCTGCTCTCTAGTTCATTGTTTCCCGTTTAGATCTGTTCTGTTTCCGTCGTCCTGGTCTGCTTGTTGGTCTGTTTTATCCACGTCTGTTTCTGTCTTTTGATTGTAGTATTTTAGGCGCCTGTCTCTGTCTAGTTACACTTTTGTCTATCAGTTCCCTCCGTGTGCGTTTGCGGCCTGTGCCTAGTTTTTGATTACTTCATGTGCTCCATCTGGTCTCGGTCCCGCCTGGTCTCGTTATCTTCTGTTTAAATGTTTGTCAGTTATGTCGAGTGCTCCCTGCCCGCCTTGGATTCTTGGATCTTTGTTTGGACTTGAACCCATGTAAGCCTGTTTAAGTTTTGTTCTTTTTTTTTGTCTTGCACTTGGGTCCTATCCTGCCTCTGCACTCGGCCAATCCGCACAGTTCCAGCCACTCCCTTCTGGTCTGGTGGTAATACAGACACCCAAAGATTAAAACCAACTGTGCAAAAAACTAATTTGTACCCATGACAGTTTATTTTAAAGAAGAGACAGGGAGAGTCCGGGGCAAAACAGGGACTGGGGTACGTGGAATACACTGGGACAGTGCAGTTTAAATCACTGCTGATTTAGTAAAAATCTGACTGATACAGTTATTGACATGCACTTTAAATGCCTGCTGGACCTTTACTTATTTTGCATTATTTTCTCACGATGATTGGACGATCATTGTTGCTTCTCTTTATTTTCTTGTGTTGTCAATATGGTAGTTGTGCTGCACCCCGAAAATGCCTCTCTGAGGACATAAAAGTTTTCTAAGGCTGAGGTGTCTGACAGCATCATAGAAAGTGTCCCAGGAGTGACTCGTGGCATTAGCTCAGCCCTTAGGGTTTGGAATCCTTAGGGTCGCCGGTTTGAGTCCAGCTCAGACCGAAGATAGACAATGTGGACTGGTAGCCATTCCTCTTGCAGGATTAAGAAAGTACTTCTTCTTCTTAACAACAGGAAACTGAACTCTCGTTCAAGGACAATACTCGCTCTGAAATCTCGTGAGTTGTTGCTGGAAACAAGGGAGGAGTAACTTTAGGAGATAAATTCTTGCTTGCAAGCAACTCGTCTGCCTCGTTTCCACCAGCATCTCCTGCAACAACTCGCCTCTTACAAGCATAAAGCTGCATGAAAATAGTATAAATACTCATGTGAAGTACAATTTAAGCAAATGTACTTAGTTATGATCACCTGGTTTTCAAGTTATCCTGCCAACTAATATCCAAACAAGCAAATAGGAAAGATTTAAAAAAAAAAAAAATTTCAGTTCTGGCTCCGCCATTTAGGTTTTCTGCTTCGTAAGAATGAATTCCTCTGTTTAGGAGGAATTAGTACAGAAAAAGGGAA
Source organism: Lepomis gibbosus (assembly GCA_029875015.1). Taxonomy (NCBI): domain Eukaryota; kingdom Metazoa; phylum Chordata; class Actinopteri; order Centrarchiformes; family Centrarchidae; genus Lepomis; species Lepomis gibbosus. Next base: position 16,702 of record JAPMOB010240532.1, on the reverse strand, counting down.
GCAGTTGTTCTTTAATTTAGGAGAACTAATTAAACATCATATGCAAATACTGAGGGGAAAGTGCTCTGAATCCCGAGACGCCTACACATTAATTAAGGTGAACAGATTTCTGCTCTAGTTTTTTCTCCGTGGCTGTGTGTGTGTGTGTTCACTGGCTCTGAAGATAACGCAGCAGTGAAGGACGACGAAGCCGCCGCCACAGAAACACGGATCAAATCCCAGCAAATGGAAAAGTGGGAAAATGTGTGAGCAGAGTCTGGTGACGGTATCACAGACAGGCAGGTGTGGTGTCTGGTTTATGACAGCAAAGAACACATGAGACAATGAAGATGTTTGCTTTTAACATACAGGTGCTCTAAAAAATGTCAATATTCTTTTTTTCCCTGTAATTTAAATGGAAAAGTGAAACTCTCATATTTTAGATTCATTACACATAAAGTGAAATTTTTTTTTTAGTTTTTGGTTAAATCTTGATGATTACAGCTTACAGCTCATCAAAAATCCTGAAGAAATTTTAACAACTCAAAATAATGAGATAACAATAACAAAACTGAAACTAAACCCCAAACACTTGACTGTCCACACGCTTCTTCCTCCCTTTAAAAGTGAAAACCACGTCCTTAGATCTCATTTTAAACTGATTTAAATGAATGAATATCAGAATGAAGAATGTATAATACAGAAATGTCGACCTTCTGAAGGTTAATCTGTGCACTCAGTACAAATCACTGCATCACTGTGACGTGGCATGACTGAGCCTGCAGCTCTGCTCAGGTGTTACAGAAGCCCAGGATGCTTTGATAGCGGCCCTCTGCTCGTCTGTATTGTTGGTCTAGTGTCTCTCATTTTCCTCTTCACGATACACCACAGATTCTCTATGGGGTTCAGGTCAGGCGAGCTGGCTGGCCAATCAAGCACAGTCATACCACGGTCAGCAAACCAGGTACTATCAGATTTAGATGCCAAGTCCTGCTGGAAAAGGAAATCAGCATCTCCGTAAAGCTTGTCAGCAGACAGAAGCGTGGAGTGCTCCAAAATCTCCCGGTGGACGCTGTATTGACATCATCACTGACTGTGGAAACGCTCTGCACTCCAGTCCAGACTCTGGGACCTTGATTTCAAAATGAAATGCAGAATTTACTTTTATCAGAAAAGAGGACTTCGGACTGAGAGATTAACGGCTTTGTGGGTGTTTTAAGTTAATTAGCTGATTAGAACTCCTCTAAGGTCGACATTTCTGTATTATAAATTCTTTATTCTAAAATTCTAATACATTTTGAGATCCTGGAGTTTTGATTTCCTTTAGCTATTAGCCATAATCATCAAGATTAAAAAAATATATATTTAAAAAATATTTCACTTTATGTGTAATCAATCTAAAATATGTAAAGGTTTCACTTTTTGGATTTAAATTACAGAATAAAAATTAATTTCCCCAAGATTTTCTTTCAGATGCACCTGTATTTAGGTTTTAACTCAATTTTACCAGAATCAAAACAAGCATTTGATCAAAAAAAAACAGACAAACAAAATGCTAAGCAGGCCCCCTCTTCAGCTGCCCGTTTTCCTCTTTAATCTCCATCATGTTGAACACAGGACCAGTTATGCAAATGACGTCCTTGTTTAAAGCATTAATTAGCACAATTTTCTATGTCAACAAGCTTCACATAATGCATGACTGCTGAGAACGGCACTGGTCTGAACCCCGTCTAACAGTCGACATCATTTCACCTCATTTATGTGCAAATGTATGCATCCTAATGTTTCAACACATAATGAGATCAGGGAGCGTTAAGGGAGAGCGAGCGTGGCAGGCAGAGAGGCAGCTGTCTGCTTATAAAGGATGTAGAGCTGCCCACAGGTGAGATACAGGTGACGACACCACCGATGGAGGCGAGGCCGTGGAGCATCGCCTTTAACTTATCTCTGGGCAACACCACGTTTTAGTGCCCACAAATGCCCCACAAGATCACATGTTATGTTCTAATTTGCAACTCTGTTCATTTTCAAATCATCAATAGTAGGTGGGAAGGATATTTGGGGATTTGGAGGCACTTTACCACCATTAAGGGTTTGTTTTTAAAGGGTAATTTCAGTTTATTACAGCTTGGATCCCTTTTTTGGTACATCAAGAAACCAGTGGAGGAAGAAGTACTCAGATCATTTACTTAAGTCTTACATTAAAGATTTGACATAAATAATAGTACAAAAGTAGGCTATTAAAAGTACTCGTTGATCCCTTTTAGTGTTTAGGTCTACAACGATTAATAGATTTGATGCTTGAGTCATTTTTTTAGCTTCTTAAATGTGAATATTTACTGGTTTCATTATGCCTCTGTGACAGTAAACTAAATATCTTTGGTGTTGTGGACAAAACAAGACATTTGAAGATGTCGTCTTTCCTGCTTTGGGAAACACTGGTCGACGTTATTCACATTTTTTGACATTTTATATAACAAACAGCTAATTGATTAATAGACAGTGAGAATAATCGTAGTTGCAGCCTTATATAATATCATACAACATATTATTTGAAGCATTAACACACAAGCAGCATTTTAATGTTACAGCTGGTGCAGGTGGAGCTCATTTTAACTAATTTATTTATTAATAATACGTCATCTTTGGTTTATTATATTTAGTATTAATAATCAGAACCTGTGATAAAGAAGAATAGGTGGAATAAAAAAGACGACATCTCTGGTTCTGCTGTGTCTATTTTAATCCTGGACCAGCGTCGAATGTGTTTAAATTATTTTTAAGATGAGTCTTAACCATAGGCTGTATAACAGAAGTGGACGTAGCCACGGTGACGCCAGCCGTTGGTTTGTGGACTGCCGTTTTGAAGCCTGGAGTTTGGTACGTTGGCCGTCGCCATCTTGGTTACAGTCAAAGCAAAAGTGACCATATTTAGAGTTAGCAAGCTTGGTAAACAAGGTGCATCTGTAATTCACATTACCTGTGACTTTAACTGCAGTTTGGCGTGACACAACATGTACTTGAGTTCACGGCGCTGGTCAAAAGTACACAGAGCAGCGGATACGAGTCGCCTCTACCCTGATTGACAGGTCATCATGCTATAGACTTGTCAATCAGCTTGTAGCCCCGCCCTAAAGCCTCCCCTGCTCTGGTCTACGTTCCTCTAAATGGGACCATAATTTACTAAATGAACATCATGCTGTGTTGAAGAAGACTGGAAACTAGCGACTGAGACATAAACACATCAGGAAAGTGTTTACTGGGGGAAGAAATCAGCTGAGAAGTCGAAACATTTTCACATAGACTTCTATTCAATCTGAATCTGCTGCCAGTGGAGTCACCTCCTCCTGGCCATTACAAAGACTGCAGGTTTAACACTCTTCCGTACCGGCTTCACTTTCCAGACCCTGAGGCTACCTCCACTTTGTTTACACAGTCTATGATCTTAACTTAAGATGCTTGATGCAACCGACCAGGTTAAACCGGCCCAACCAGGCTAACTCAATGCCTGAATAAAAAGAGGCACAAAGGAATAAAAACACACTGAACAAGGTCTGAGGAGAGATAAAGAGAGTGTGTGTCTCCGGGTTAGCCAGTCAACCAGCCTTAAATTGCCTTCATATAGAATCACACGCTGTGCTAAACACAAACACTCTCACTGCTAGCTAGCTGGTAGCTGTGGAAAATGTCTCTTGGCAGCTCTACACACACATTTCCACATAAGAATAATAAAGTTCAGTGTCAGTTATTAGCACCTAAACACATCCACACATATATTTTAAGTAAATAATGTAAAAACAGTTGTTGGCTTTACAATACTCGTAGATTGAGACTTTCCTCACAGCAAAACAGCCAGATTTATCCACAAATACTGAGTTCTGCAGTTAATCTGCTGGTCCAGTTCATTTAGAAACATCTGAGACAACGAGGCAGGGTACCAAAGTGAATTCTTTATCATATGCTCGCGGCGGCTGGGAGCGCTCACAACCACTTTTAATCAGTGTAAACAGTTTAGCGGATGGCGAGTTCAAGTCCTTTTGGTGATTTTCTCTGGAGGGACCCAGATGGAGACGGGAGAGCTGTGAACTAGAGCTCACCCACAAAAATATTTATGAATCTCATTCAGCTGAGTGTGAATTAGTTAAACAAGTAGTGGAGAAATGTATAACTTTAGCTGTGAGAAAATGTGTCTAAAATACACAAATATATACTTTCCCAACAACATCTGGACACAAGTCAGAAAGTCAGGCAAAAATGATCCGATTCCAGGATCTTTATTGTGATTATTTTATGCTTTCTGTGCTTTACTATGACAGTAAATTGAATATATTTGGGGTTGTGGGCAAAACAAGACATTAGAGGACGTCGACTTGGGCTTTGGGAATAACTGATTGACATATTCCAACACTTTATAAACCAAACGACAAATTAATCGAGAAAATAATCATTAGTTGCAGCCCTTATCTTTCACCGCTTCCTGAAAATAAGAGTCGTTGGTTGCAAAGGATATTTTTATTTATTTATACTGTATTATTAAAGCAACATATGTTTTCCTATTGACTTGGGAATTAATAACATTTAACATTTTATTTTTGGGTGATTTCTTTATTAATTACGTGGAGCAGATCATGTAAGAATACGTGTAGAACGAGGCCTTGATACAGTTTTTGACTCTCTTAAACATTAGTCTCTACTCTAGGCTCGTTTCAGTGGCCAAGTTAAAAATGCAGGCCACCACAATTAACAAAAACAAGTCAGGAGGCACAAGACATAACATGTTGAGGAGAGAAGTTAACTCCCCCCGAGCCCTCTGAACAGAAACAACTACTCTGATAATAGCAGGGTGAAGGTGACGGCTGAGCTGTGCAGAGCCTGCTGGTTGAATCTTGTATCAGCAGCCATATTGCAAAGTACGAAACATGAAACTCTGGATGAAGTCGTTTCCATAGCTGACGCTGTGTAGTATTTATCTGGGTATTGTAGTATTAAGTGCTAAACTGAGAAACAGATGTTCTCTCTCAGAAAGAAAGGTGAGCGTTTTCCAAAAGATAAACGACTCGTGCTTCGAGTGGCCTGGAGGTTTCAGACCCTGACAATGTTGTCACAGCTTTTCGGGGTGCGGCATTAGCTCAGTCCGAGGGGACTTAGCTGGGGAACTGGCGGGTTGCTAGTTCAAGGTACCGAAGGTGCCCCTGAGCAAGACCCTGAACCCCTAATTGCTCCCCGGGGGCTGCACAATGGCTGCCAACTGCTCCTCATGAGGATGGGTTAAATGCAGAGAACAACAAATGTCCACTCAGGGGATCAATAAAGTAGAAGAAAAAAACACAGCTGGTTCCTTTTGTTAAACCCTTCATCTCCGATCATCTTTACTGTCTAATAAAGAGAAAAAAACAACAAAATACATCAAAGATATAAACGAAGCCGGGGCCCAGTTTCATAACTTCCTATTACAGAACCTAACCTCATGGCTGTGTCCTGTCCTATCTCAGATTTAAATCCTAACTAGAGCTGTAAACTCGATTCGTCTTCTTTTTACCTTCAAAGAGTAGGAGGCATTAATCGTGTCGGTGGAGGAGAGGAAACCCCACCTTTTTGGGAAGGTTTCTTCCAAATGATGGGCCCAGGATAAAAGATTCAAACGGACTTGACAACGTTCAGAATTAGTCATCTTGGCAGTCGAGACATATAAACCCATTAATACTCGCTCCAGGAAATATAAAGCGGTGTCATGCGGTTTGAGCCTTTCAATCATAATATTTTGGTCTTGACGTTGTTCCCCAGACAACAACAGTGGCGCTGCCATTTTTTTTAGTGTGAGTAGATTTCTGTAATGAGGCCTGTGGAAGAGAACCGTAACAGACACAGAAATAAGAATATAATCTACAGTGTAAAACAATAAACAGACCAGAACCTGTGTTCCAAACAGAGGGCAGTTCCCTCGCTGCCTCGATACCGTAACAGACAGCTGCCTCAGAAGGCGTCACTTTCAAGTGAAGGTATCTCTGTTTACATTAGTTTCAAACAGCCTTCTAAGGCAGCACTTACGGCAACGTGTGACGTCAGCAAGCCGTCTTGCGTCTCTTCTGGCTGTCAGAAGAGACGCTAGCCTTAGCATAAGCTAACTAGCTATTGAAAAGCCAAACGGCTAACAGACGCCTCAGAAATCAAACTGAACAAACTTGGTTGGTTTCAGTCACGGGCTGATATGATAGTTCAGTGTTACGTTCTCGCTAGATTTTAAAAAATCAAAGCGAGAAAACTACTTAAAAAATTAACAAGTTCAGCTTGTTGGTCCGCCATCTTGACCAGTTTCAAAAGCTCAGGCAGCCGCAGCCGCGCTGCTTTATGGGTAATAGTCGGCATCAAGTCAGCATTGATGCTGCCTTCAAAACTGGCCGTTACCGGGACAGCTTGAAGGCATCTCAGGAGACAGGAAGAGATCGAGTCGTTTCGAGCAGCACTCGATGCCTCGCTGAGACAGAAGTTTAGCCCGTTTCCAACACAGCCCATATCAACTGAAACCAGAAACTAATCTGAATCAGGAACAACATTCAAACAGAATCCAACATTTGGAACCCAGTCCAGAAGTGAACAAAGACCAGCAGCTGCAACTGAGTCTCGAAACTGAAACAACTCATTCAGGAGCTCAATCCCCTGCTGATCACTGAAAAAAACAACATGGAGCTACTGATAAGTCCAGCTTCCAACTTCAAATCAGTTCAGACTCCGGTGGTGATTATCAAACTAACTTTGGGAAGATGTGACTTTTTAGTCTTTGACAGTCAGGACGGGGCAGAAACCCGACGACTTCAGCTCTGCAGGTAGACGACCCTGCAGATACATAAAGAAGGTTGCGTCGTCTTGTACTAAAACAAACGCAGCCAAACAAAAGGCTAAAACCTAACTTTAGGTAAAGCCGTTCTCAGGTAAAGTCTTTCTGAGAATGACTTCAGATCAAATGCTTTATATATCTCATAAATTTTATGTATATAGCGTCGGTTCACAACAGAAGTTATCATTGCCCTTCTCACAACTCGGCCCCATCAGTCGTCACACCTGAATCAGATTCATAACAGTCGCGATGTGCCAAGGTCTTAAACTTTTCCCATCAAGTCTGTCTGCTGTGTGAATCCTTGAGCTCTAACAAACCCATTTACTTCCTTCCACATAAGGGTTTTGTTTTTTCAACATATTAAATCTTGTATTGTTTACATGCAGGGTTTGAAATCAACACCCGCCAAGTGGCACTTTTCCGTTTGGCGAGTAAATCTCAGAAGGCTGCACGCGGCAATGTGTTTACCATATGTGCTTTTACACACGTCTAAACAATGCAGTGAAAGTGACCATCTGGAGCGCTCGTTCACCAGCACTGTTTACCATTTCAGACATCAGACACTCTGAACTTTTACTGTGTCCCAGTATCACGCCAAACCATGTGGTACCCCCGCCGCCCCCCCGTGCCCGTAAACAATGAATCAAATCTTTTCAAAATCACAATATAGCTTACTACAATTTTCAAATCACAGGGGTTAAATCAGGGGTGGAACTTTTTGGTTCATATGCCAAAGTGTAGATGAAAAAATCCAGCGACCAAACATATTTTTTACCGGCCAAAATAATAAATTGCCTTTTTTTTACATCCTTTTAATGAGATAATAAGGTATTATGTCAAATACAAACTTAAAGGCCAGAGTGAAATTTGAAACAAAATCATAATATTGCTATTAAATGTATTTAAAACATAACAGTAAATAGTTTTATAAACTTACAACATGCTTATTAATGATTCAAATTAAATCTCATCACTGCTCACTCTTGTCATGCTTAAACCTCCTCTTCAGACTGCTCACTTTCTAGTTACCCTCTCCTGGCCTCCTGGTTCTGACAGAGTCCTGGTCCTGACAGAGTCCTGGTGCCACAGCATCACAGGTTTTGTGGGATCAATATTTCTTATACAGCCTATGGATCATTCTCCTTGATCTCTGAGGAGGACAGCAAGATCTGACGGTGTGTCAGACTGACTGGACCACCAACCACCAGCTAAAAACACTCATAGTACAACTTTTGTTATTAACGTTAGCTCCTAGCTTTCACGTTCCCTTATTTCACAAGGGTATTGCGCCAATCTGCCGTCTCGCTGCACTTTGTGAAAGGTCTCTGAGCAGGAAAAATTGGTGACAGAAAGAAGGAACGATCCGTTTTAGCGAAAAGCCACGGCCGATGCGCCGCGGCACGCCGCTGGCTCCTGTAAAGCTGGACGGCTGTGTGAAAGCACACATGTTTTGGAATAAAGGCCTTTTCACAAGGGATAAAGCTGCAAACTTTTGTTCAGTATGAATTAGCGAATGCGACATGCAGATATTCTTTCCGCTCCTGACTCCTGTTGCCTGGCACTTAACGCCCACCGCTTACAAACCTACGCCAATCAAACACAAGTAACATGAAAAGAATATAAACAACAACCAATAAACGCCTCTAATCTGTGAGTTACATGGTTTTAGATACCTTGATACACCGGGGACCAATTTATGTGTGACACACAACCAAAAAGAACGCCGGTCTGCTGCTAATTACCATCAAACAGAAATTATATACTGAGTATATTTACCCACCAATGTTGCGGGTAGCCTTCCAACATTTGGCCGCCAAACTGAAAATTTGGCGAGTGGCGGGTGTTAATTTCCATCCCTGGGGTAAATTAAATATTGTGGTGCTGCAGAGATGCCCTGGCCTACCATACTACAGACTTAAGAAAACAGATCCCCTCAAAAATCACAACATAAAAATTTTAATTGTTTTTCCACGAAAATGAGAATAATTATGCAAAAATGAACATTCCCTCCAGTATTGCAAATCACAGCAATATCATTAAAAATAATCACAATTAGATATTTTTTCAAATCACTCAGTCCACCCTGGCAGTGTCACGTTTTCAAGATCAAGAGTTCTGAGTTACTGTTGATCAAATATATTAGAATAATTTTGTTTTAAGAGGTGGTATTATGCTCGATTTCAGGTTCATAGTTTTATTAAGGGTTTGTACCAGAACAGGTTTACATGGTTTCATTCTTTAAAAAAAACAACATATTTTTTGTCATACTGCACATTGCTGCAGCTCCTCTTTTCACCCTGTGTGTTGAACTTTAGCTACCGTATGAAGCATCTCACTTCAATTTGTTTGGATTTGCGCATACGCAGTTTCTAGTTAAGGACTACTAGCCAATCAGAAGCAGAGTAGGGCGTGTCCTAAAAGCCGGTAACCACAGCTCAGGTTCAGCTGCACGTGTTGCCGACCAGCTTGCCAACATGGACTGGAGCGAGAGTTTCAGAGCGGTGAGTTATTAATCTGTAACAAAAGGATCTTTCATCCATAAAGTTTTAACCGAGCTCTGTCTCTACATCACA
>JAPMOB010240531.1:0-12107 GCA_029875015.1 Lepomis gibbosus | reverse complement strand
ACTCAGCATGTATTGAATATACAGTACATTGTTATCAGTAGTCACTGACTGTCACCTTTTTTCCAGTCAACATACAGTCTCTGCATACCCTTTCTCCAACCATATAAGTGTTTGCACTTACTTTGCCTATGATTAGGCCTCATGTGTTGACTGTGTGGGCGCATACAGACTGTGCTTGATTGACATTTATCTAACCTTCCTATTAGTTTTGATGCACTTCTTTATGTTGAAGATGTTCCAGCACATCTCCGCCAAACTTCAAGTCTAATTAGCCAGATAAAGTGAACACTTGTGTGGGTGTGCACAACCTTTCAATATTACCCTAATACGGCATTAACATGCAATGTGTATCTGGATATTTTATCAGGAGAGAAGAGGATCCCATGTTAATGTTAAGGCGTAAATGCAAGCAGAATGCATTGCCTCTGGAATCGGATCATCCAGAACACATCTGGAGGTGGCCTGACTCGTATTGGTGAGACAAAAATCCATCCAGCAATTTGAAAGGTTTTCTCATCCTAGCTAGCAAGGCATCCTAGCTAGCTAGCAAGGCAGCTAAAAGTAATTGAAAAATATGATGCCCATGTATAGCATTGTTTCCCTTGAACTGGAGGGTGCCATTTTTATTGACAAGTCTCTGCCAGCCCCGCCTAACTAAATAGCATATTATACATTGCATACATACGTGAACACTTATAAATACTATTTGTGTCCAAATACAGATAATGTGTTTATACCAGGCTTAAATGGGGTCTAAGTATTTGTTTAGTGACCATCAGGGTTGGAATTTAACTAGTGTAGCATGTTTTACCTTTAAATGAAGCCACACCCACCACCACACCCTGTGTCAGACAAAGAAAAACTAGCTTTTGGTAAAATTTCAAGGAACTGGCAGTGTTATAGCATTAGTAGGTGTATGCATTAGCCTTACTTTATTGTTAAAAAATAAAATGCTGTTTCGTAAAATGTAATCTGCATGTTGTTAAGTTTTCATTAAATAAAACTTGGTTAGAAATAAGCTGGATGGAAGTAAAATGTTGAACACAATTGCAGAAGCAGGAGGATAAACTGAATGTTGCACTTAAACAAAGGTGAATACAGGAAATATTTTCTAAAAGAGGAGTTAAAGACGGATCCTGTGTTGACCTGCTTGCCAGGTGATGTTTCCTGAGAGAGGCAGCTGTGCCACCAGCAGTACAATGCCACACCTTTGGGCAGCACAAGAGACTTTTATTCATCCACGCACTTTACACAAGCCACTCAAGACAAGCAAAAAAGAAGTATGCAGCCATTAAAAAGTGGTCGATTCTCAGTTCCTGCCCTCTCCAGAATGTGTTCAAGAAGGCCAAACCAAGCGCATGATTTTTGTTCAGGCCTTTGGTAGAGATCTCTCATGGAAGGAAACAAAAGGCGCAATACAGTAACCAGTTTGCTCCTTTTCTCCCCCCTTTCCACAACACTCCTCAGAGTGGTCTCACAGTTAGCATCATAATAAAGCCTTTTTAATTGACATAGATAAGGATATGAAGTGAAAACCAAGTGCCCAAGGGAAAGGTTTTGTGTTTGCCTGGACCTGATGCAGTGAATGTGTTCTGTTAATCAGATGTGAACACATGGCTGATGAGTAGCGGCCCTCTGCTAATTGGCGGTGTTTGTCTGCTGGTGGTTGTGTTCCTTCAAGGACCTAGCAGCCTCCCATTGGTATTCAGGGTACTGCTTTGTGCTCCCAGTAGTGACGCCACACCATTAAGGAGAGGGACCCAGGACCCTTCCATTCACTTAACAAGAGAGACTTTCTCTCAGCACTGAGCACGACTCAGCCCGTTTACCATGTGTCAAACATCCCTGAAGCACACCTTTTCCAGAACTAATAGCTGCAGATGTATTTACAGCTGAATGCTGCTAACAGATATAATTGGTTGAGCTGTAGCAAAAAATGTAATTGGCATCATTTTGTAACACTGCAGCAAAGGTTTTCATCAATGTAAATTATTTAATCTGTTTTATCTATAATTGGCAACATTGGGTACCACAGGTATAGCAGCAGTTTAAATGCATTTGTGCCATGATTAAACTTTTGTAGAAAAGATTTCACTTAATTATTGATATTATTTGCTTTATCTCCTAATTTTAATTTGAGTGAAATGATGTTGCCTTTCAAAAAAAAATCCAAACCAACTCAGAAGTCTCTCTGATATGGTGCTACATAAAAAAACTTAATAGGAATTTTAAATCTGATAGATTTGGAGAAACACTGTGCATTGATTGCCAAAGCAGTAGGGAGCAGCACAATAACACAGTCAGAGGGCATCCAAATATGAATGGAAACAGCTAACACCTCAGATCAAGAAATTACTAAAAAGGTTCTGGATAATTAAAGGAAGATAATTGAAGCTCATTCAAACCTCCTGATCTCTTTCACTTTGGACAAATGTGTAAAGAATGTTAGTAGTGCTCTATCAAACTGTTGAAAAAACAGCCATTAAAATTACAAATTTATGCTAAAACACATACAATTGACAAATTAAAGGAAAAACCTGAATAAATGAGTGAAGAAACATATCATGCAGATGCTTCCATACAGGACCTAAAAGTCTCTGAACAGATTGAAAACGATGTGAAGCATCTGCTGTGGCCTTTGCAGTTGCCAGATCTTAAACCAAGTGAACACATATAGGAGTTTTCGGAGCACTTTGAAAGAATGGTATCTCATTGCAGTCAGTGGAGTTCAGAGATTTATTTATGATAATGTATGCCAAGGAGCACTGAACCACCAGTGTTTTTATCTCACAACTCAAAAAAGACAGATTATACACATCTGCAATAGTGTATTGTATCCAGGTAGATTAAACGGGAAAAAATGTTACAAGGGTAAATAATGTAATATAAATAATATCCATAACAAATACTGACATGCAAGAGATACATATACTGCCAATTATGCTTGTTACTTTGTTAAAACAGGTTGACTTTTTTTGGCATACTGTACACTATAAAAACCACAACTGTAAACCAGCCCATGTTTAATATTTGACATTCAGTTTCAGGACAGACTTTGACTTCCATTAGCTAAAATCCTTCCCTCCAAGAGACCACAAATGCCGCAAAAAAGTTTTACTTTAACTTCACCGGAGGTTTTCAGCTGAAACATTTTTTGACCTTAAGATTGCCATTAATATGTGTCTTTTGAAATTGAAGTTCAGCTTTGAAGCCGTTTCCATAAAGGTCAGGTCTTTTATGAAAATTAAAAGGAAGGTAGAGGTTTGTTATGGAAAGAAGAAAAGCATGGTCTCTTTCTGATGGAATCTGGTGGATAAATGTTAGTAGTTCTGGATAGACTTTGTTTTATGCCAATACCACCAGTCATAAGGAAAGAAACCTCTTAAAGTCAGTTGTAGCAGGATCATTTGTGCATGCATGTTAATGTATAATGAATGGTTGCCTCATGGATTACCATTCTGAGACTGAACTACACTATTGCCACATGAAACTGTCTCTGAGTGCTTTGTCCACAAAAAGCTAGACTTGCAAATATTTTTCATATGAAGCTGATTTATAACCATTAAAGCATAAACAGCGTTCCAATTCCAATCTAATTACATTTAAGATTGATTGAAAAAAAAAACTGAGTGAGCTGAATACACATTTTTCATGTCCTTACATTTACATTTTAGGCATGTAGCTGACACAGGAAAAAAAACATGTTCTTTGTGATGAAGTACTTTCATCCCAGAGGTCATATAGCAACACACCACATGCTCTGTTCAGTGTTTCACCTCTGCACCACTGGCTCATCATTCCTGTCATGTAGTATGGGAGCTGTCAACAGTGACACCCTCTACTAGTTGAGTGTCAAGGATGGACGGTACAGCCTGCACAGCCTCTTCATTTAACCCGGAGTTTTACTCTACAGCCATGTTAGGTAAATGGAATGGAGCTGGCTGCTGCATGTTTGATCTGTCTAACAGATGCTACCGAGATAGGCTGAAAATGGGATGAGCTCTTGGTGTTAGAAAAAGCGGTGGCTGTTCTTTCCTGAAAATCAACAGCTTTGGTTGTTGGCTTAAAGAGCTTAAAATGACCTATGTTTACATTCAATGCCCTAGCAGGAAGTAGTGTGACTTTCTAATAAAAGGCAGTGAGGATGGATGGACAACCACGGCATGTGGACTCCATTGTACAATTATTATTGGAATGAGAATCATGTGAACTTGATGTGATGAGGGATGAGGGGTGGTACAACAATTACAGATTGGGGTTAGGCTTCAAACGCTATTAGCCTTCAAGCTGTTCTAATGAAAAGGAAAATATATTTTTCTGTCTTTACAACCTCCGTCTTGTTTTTTCAGTATCATTCCTACTGATGCTCTTTACTCACCAACTCGATTGCTGGAATCAGGTCAAGCAGTTTATTGAAGCAGGCTTAAAGAGGTTAAAGCTTAACAGAAATTGGCAGCATTGGCACAAGTGTTAACAATGATTTATCAGTTTCCACCCAAATCAAAAAAGGAAGGAATCTCACAGGTTAATACAAGTGAATCTCAAAAAATCAGTGCATAATTTCCGTAATATAAGTCAAAAAGAAAATTTTTCATATGTTCTAGATTCATTACACACATCTGAGAAGAGCGTCTCAGTCTGGTTCAGTACACACTACCACAATCATGGAGAAAACTTCTGATTTGACAATTAAGAAGACGCTTATTGACAGCCTCCACAAGGAGGGTAAGCCACAGAGAGTCATTGCTGAAAGGGGTGGCTCTTTGCAGAGTGCTGAATCAAATGAGCTATAAGTCTCAAATTCATAGTGTCAAGCCACTCCTGAATCAGAGATAACATCAGAAGCACCTTACCTGGACTAAGGAGAAAAAGAACTGGACCTTTGCTCAGTGGTCCCAAATCTTCTTCTCAGATTAAATTAAATTTTGCATTTCATTTGGAAATCAAGGTCCCAGAGTCTGCAGGACGAGTGCAGAGGCACAGAATCCAGTCCAGTCCAGCAGGAAGTTTCAACAGTCTGTCATGATTTGGGGTGCCATGTCATCTGCTTTAATCCACTGTGTTTTATCAAGTCCAGTGTCAATGCAGCATCTACCAGGAGATTTTAGAGCACTTCACGCCTCCATCTGTTGACAAGCTTTATGGAGATGCTGATTTTCTCTTCCAGCAGGGCCAGAATGTCTCGTAACTGGTTTCCTGACCACGGTGTTACTGGGCTTGTTTGGACCAGCCAACGGACCTGATCTGAACCCCACAGAGAATCTTTGGTGTTTTGTCTAGACGACAGTGAGAGAAACCAGACCCAACAATACTAACACAACATGGCCCCCATAACACCTCAGCAGTACCACAGGCTGATTGCCCCCATGCCACGCTGCATTGATGCAGTAATTCATGCAAAAGGAGACCCGACCACGTGCTGAGTGCATAAATCAGAAGTTTTAAACTTTTCAGAAGGTCTGCATTTCTGTCTTAATCATTCTTTATTCTAATATTTTTAAATTTATGAATTTGTGATTTCCATGAGATGTAAGCCATAATCGAGATTAAAACAACAAAATACAAGTTTCACTTTTTGAATTAAATTATGGGAACACATGAACGTTTTCATTTTATTCTAATTTTTTGAGATCCACCTGTAATTTGGATGGCGAAGATGTGAGACCCATTAAAATGTCTTTCCAGAGGGATTTCTCTCCTTTTTCTCTTGTTGTGAGGATATCCATTCCTCACAAGGACATAAGAAACACAGCATAAACACACATACTGCTTGTCCATGTTCACACACGCCTACACACATAAACAAAGAGATCCATCAAATACTGTGTACATCCCTTTAAGAAGACATGTTTGCTTTCAAATCAAAAGCAGGACCAAATCAAATCAAGGGATAGCTGGGTGAGCTTTACAGGTCCCCGGTCTCGTAGAAACGGTTGTTATTACACAATATGAGTGGATCGTGTTTAACTGAGTTGTTTTGATATCTTCAGCATATATTGATGCATCGTTGTGATCACATAGGTTAAATGTCTTTTACACACAGGGAGCATTTTTACGGTACACAAACTCATCTGCAGTAATCTGGTAGATGTGACAGGAAGTCAACAGAGTTTGTGTGCTCATGACAACCATCCGTTTCTCCTCGCCTTATTTTTTCTCTCAGGTATTTTAGTGCAAAATAAAGCCAAGATCAATCACTCTTGATAAACCAGGACCATACCGACAAAAGGCTCAAAGGAGCAAAGGAGATCTTATATTTAAAACATTATTATACATAATGCACATGGATCATACATTTTTAAACCATCACTCCAAATACATGGCTATGGTGCTGTGTAATGATGTGCACCTGATATGTGCTCGACATGTGCTGCCTTTTGGTTTTGCACTTCTCACAGATTGTGTCTAAGATAATAAGCAAGGAAACAAAGACCATAAACATAAATTATAAACAGCGCTAGTGGGAACTCTCTCCTTGTTGTCTTTGGTCTGTATTGCCATTTCCATTATGGCTGGGTTCAGAGAAGATTTTGAATCTGGCTAGAAAAGGGAAAATGAGAGAGAAAACTCACACATCCTCAGGGTAGGTGTTGATTTGAAAGGAGAAACAAAAGAATAATAGCCTTTGATGTGAAAAATAAAACCAACTGCTCCGCAGCTTTGATGGGAGAATGTCAGGAAACAGCAGTCTAATTGGTGTTGTAATCTCTGAAAAAGTGAGGGTGAGGGGAAAAATGAGGATTTGCGGCCTGCGTCCCCTGACTGGACTCTGGGTTAAGGTAGGTATGAGCTAGATACCAAACATTTAGCATCACAATTTTAACTGCCACACACCCACAGGCAAGGTTGGAGAGTTACAGATGACGTGAAGGGATTGCAGGAGTCAAACAAAACATCGGAGTAGTGATTCAACCACTGGACTCTTGTAATGATAATTGTTGACTGAGCCGCTAAACTGAATTACAATGTTCATTCACAAGTACCTTCTTTTCAAGAGCAATCTGTTAACATTACTACACTCCACAAACATTTTGGTGTCAGCCAAGTTTTTTGAGCAACCTATTCAAAACCTGTGCAGTTATTAGTAAGACTGTGAGTGTAATACACCCGTAACATCTATAGAATTAAGTACAATTTCCCTGGTTATGACAACAAAGGTGTGGTGTGCAAGCTATTCACTTCTGTACAAAGGCATCCTTAAATCATGTAATCGTCATGGAAATATTTTGTGAATAGGGAATGCCAGCTTAAGATAAGGGCATCTGAGAGCTGGTCATTTTCAATATGTTATGTAATTTGTTACATTGTCCATAAGAAACTTTAGCACAATGCCGCCTTTAGGATCTACATTTCTTACTATGCAGACTTTTCATACTAAATATGCAGCTCGTATAACTATAGCTGATACGATTTACAAACAGCGATATAAGACACCAGCATACCTCAGTACCCAGTGTGAGAAAACAGGATGAGCTAGCATAACTGGCTCTGTGTGAGGAGGAGAAGAGGCTTTGCAGATTTTTCTTACACTGCAGCAATAGAGATATCCATAGTAATTAAGTAAGTCCAATAAAAACATTGATAGTACAGTAATGAAATAAGCCACATTACGTTGAGGCCTCAGAGTCTTGCAGGAAACTATTGTAATTGAGGAGCAGTTGTGTTATCCCAAGCTCCATTAAAATTTCATCACCCTTGCACATTTTTTCTATGAATGGCATTATTCAAATTATGCTAAATCACATCAGCCTGCCTGCTTGGCAATGCACCGTTGCCCATTACAATGACCGAGGCAAGATTCCAAAAGTCTAGAAAGGGTCTGTATGTGATTTAACAGCATGCTTCATATTCTAAACAGATGCTGAAAAGCTACTGAGCATTGGCCCTTGGCCTCTGAATATTTGGAATACAGAGGGATAAGAGTATTGAAACCAGCACATTTGAGACAAACCTTTGCTTTATTCACACAAATACAGCCCACATGGTTTTGAAATAAAGATGAAAAGTGTAAACTGAATTGGCTTGGGAGGCAGCTAGGCCTCTGTTATTTTCTGCATAAATATTCTGTGGACATATTTATTTCATCTATCATCAAGTATTTTGAGCCTCATACAAGTCTTCATAAAGTAGACATTTAAAATGATTGCTACATTCATTACAAGTTGTTGGCTGAGTATCTCAAAATAAATATATGCAGGAACTGCATGTACCTCCCTCTTCTTATTAAATACATGGGACAATGTTTAATTCAGAAACAGCAGCATGTTATTCACACTGCGATGTAGTTCACATTGCACACAGCGCCTCCAAAAAAGTCCAACACAGCTTGACACTGATTTGTTATTACATGTAACTCAGTTTGCAGTGAAATATTCATCAGGTGGAGGGAGCGCCTCCTCTCCTGCCCATAATAAGTCACCTGCTAACACACTGAGTGTTGCCTGTCTTAACCTAGGCCATGGGAACATCATTGTGATTACAGCACTGATTTCATGATACCTGGCTGTTAATAATACATGATAAATAGCTGGATGAATGGATCAAAGCAGTGTGTAATATTAGGTGACCCCGTGTTATTAGCACTGAGACGAACCATTAGTGGGTTGCCTTAACCAGCCTTAATGAGGTCTGCCTGCTCTGGGAGTGAAAGGGACGATTGGTGCATACGATAAAGGGGGAGCAAGAGTTGAGATTGGAGAACATACACATTGGTGTGCGGTCGCTATGTAGCGCAGTGCTTACTGTCTATTGAGGGAAGGGAAGGTTTCATCTTTATGACCTTGCCACTCTTTGTATGTTGGTTATTTATTCATTTATTTATATCAAGATTTGGTAACATTTGGTAACTTTACAATATGGTACACACTGAGAATAGAGAGAACAGACTGAGATATACTATATTAATTAATCATTAGGTAATGATTACTTCATAAATATCTGTGAATCTACATACTGACCACTCTCTTGATGAGTTGCTCCTGATTAACTGAAAAAGAAAGATGGAATGTAGAAAAATAGGAACAGACAGAGTAGAGGTTTCTTCTTCTTCTTCTTCTTCTTCTTCTTCTTCTTATTATTATTATTATTATTATTATTATTATTATTATTATTATTATTATTATCATTACAACAGCAGAGATGACTTAAAAATGTAGTGTGATGAATCTTTAGACTGTCAACTACGTCAGAACTGTTCACCACTTATTGTTAGAAATCTTATTATTATGGTTGCTTTTGAATACAAAGACCAGTATTGCTTTTTTTCTTCAGTGTTGTATTGAACCCCAAGAGCACTTACCCTCTACAACATTAGGTCAAAAGTGGTCCACAGCAGTCATCTTTAACTCTATGTACCAATAAGCATGCACATGAACACTTGTTAAATAAAGTTAGTGGTAAGCAGGGCATTTAGTGACCATGTAGTCACCAAAGTATAACCAGATTTTTAAAAAGGAGAAGATCCATTTAAGCTGAGATACACTTGGATTTTATGTGCCCCAAGCATCCAAACGTTGTATTTCCAGCTGTGTGAGGACACATGAGCACAGCTCAATTCTTGTCAGGCACAGTGGAACAACATTTTCCTCTTACTGCACCACTCAACACTACAGCTCTGTCAGCACGTCGCCATTCTCTCAAGACTAACTAAATAATTAATAAACGTGTCAATCACACATTAAAAGCAATGCCCAGTCTAGATACAGTGGTAGTCAAAATTTAGCAGTGTTTCCACATGTGACATAGAAATTAGAATCTGTGGAACAAAGGAAACAACAAGAAACATCAGTGAAGTCTTGACGAGGGATTGATGACATTTCATGAGTCACCACCAACACTAACTCCTAGACACTGGCAAATTTTAACATTTGAGTGTCCTATTGCTTTGACGCATGGTGCATGGGAGCTTAACAAAGCAGTTCATGCTGGCTAAGTGGTGTAATGTTTTAAATATACAGAGCCATGAAGCTAATTAAGCAAGTCAAATTAATTATGAGTACTGTATCTGCTTGTTAGAGCTCTCTCTATTTGGGGGGGGCATTTACCATGGAAATGGCATGGGACACTAGGATGAACGCCCAACCATGTACCAGGTACTTGACACATAAACAGATTTGAAAGACAGCTGGCAGAGTGTGCGGATTTGTGTGCATGAGCATTCGTATATGCAGCAGTTGAGTAACTGAACGTGATGAACATTAGAGTTGCTTCCACAGTGTTTGCGCTGCTCTTTGTGCTATACTCCCACATATGGATCGTTTAAAGAGAATAGTGGTGTCATCTAGAGTCATAGCCTATTTGCTACTGTCTTTATTTTTCCCAAATAATCATTTTGCACTGCACGACATGTTTGTTGATTTTTTTTAACCTTACCATGTGAAACCCTAGTTGGAAATTACGTGCTGTCTCGCTTCACAAAAACAGTCTGAATAAGAAGGCATGGATGTGACAAGTTTGCGAGGTGATGTGTTGAAGTTTTATTATTGTTATTGTTTGAGGTATTATTTTCTGGCAGAGGCTTCCATTTCTTCCTGTGGGTGTCAGGTGATTGACAGTAAGCTCAGCATAAAATAATGTGCCCACTGAAATGAAAACACAAAACTCAGCCGCAAAGAAAAGACAACAAAACAGACACTTAACCAAATTAAGTCATCATATTTACCATGATAAATTATCAAGCCTGGGCAGTTTCCCAGTTGGTGGCAGTTTCTTTTCGTACTGTACGAAAAAAATGAATGACATTGAATAAAAAAGGAGATACTTTGCAGAGATAAACCTTGACAGTATCAGGCCAGAGCAGTCCATAAAATCTACATTAACCTACAGAAGCACTCGTATTACCTTTTGAATGTAATATTTTTCCAATTCACAGATTGAATCACTGTTTGACTGTGGAGAGAGAACTTAAACAGTGATGACTGCTACTGCAGGCCAGAAGATGGACATAGTTTCCACAGGGATCATCTGAATCAGAAAAGGCAGGAACATTACTTGTCAGTCATGTGACAGAGCCTCATTACACTCACACATCACCATACCAGAGACTCTCTCAAGTGTTTATTACACTGGGCTTCGGGGAGAAATCGAACTAAAATGACAGCTGTTAGGTGAATTTCTGCGGAGAGTGAAGTTGACCTGTACACAGCTACGCCTCAGCGATTGGTCTACCTGAAGTTACTGTGTTCACCTACCCAGGGTGTGATCCTATCACAGGCTTTGTCATGTGGTTACATTATGGCTTCTGTTGTTTTTACATGAACAGACAGGAAGATTGAGGAGAAAGGAAGGTTAAAAATGGGAACTTTCACAGAGAGGAAGAGATTTACCAAGGCATGAAAGATGTAACCACAAATCAATTGTACATATAATATACCATACAATGGTGTATTTTTCACCTTTACTTAATGTCTACCTGGCAGAGACAGAGACAAAACAGATATAGTTCAATTCATTTTTTTTTCAAATCAATTAGCTTTATAAAATAAATAAATAAAACAGTAAGCATGTGTGTGTGTTAAAAATAAAAATATCTAAAAAAAAAAAAAATTAAAATAAAATAAATAAATGAAACAGTAAGCGTGTGTGTGTGTGTTAAAAATAAAAAAATCTAAAAAAAAAAAATTAAAATAAAATAAATAAATGAAACAGTAAGCGTGTGTGTGTGTGTTAAAAATAAAAATATCTAAAAAAAATTTAGTTAAAATAAAATAAATAAATCAAACAGTAGCGTGTGTGTGTATTTATATTAATAGACAAAAAATCAAGTATAAAATGTAAAACAAAACAATTACTAAAATATCAAAAGATCAAAATAATAATAATTTTAAAATATGTACAATTATTTATCAGTCTGAGGTTTCACTGGTTGTTCTCACTTCATGGCATGTGGAGCAATTATTTGACATTTGGGCATTTCTCCCAGTAAATAGGGGAGTTTCTGTGTGTCTGATAGGAATTCGAATTCGGGGTATATTTGGGCAATGTTTGCAAAGTGGTTTTGTCTTAGTGTTTCATATTTGGGGCATGAGATTAGAAAGTGCAGCTCTGTCTCTACCTGTCCTGTGTCACACTGGGAGCAGAGTCTGTCCTCCTGTGGTAGCCAGCTCTGT